>JAVIAB010000046.1:9887505-9890005 GCA_032433765.1 Megaustenia siamemsis
TTCTCATTTTTCATGATAAAAAAACCTAATTTTTTTTTTCATTAAATTAACGTTTATTGCACTTATATAAAACACGACCGAAGCAACAGACACTGAAAACACAGATTACAACAATAGCACTGTTTTCTGTTAGAAATGGAACTGTTCACTGTAACTCGACAAAATCAGAATGATCAGATCTGATATCGGATATATAATTTTGACTGATGAAAAGAGGATTAGAGAGAAAGAAACTGTATGTAAAATACGTGTGGGGTGAATGTGTTGGGGAGAAGGAGGTTGGTGACTGAAAGTATTTCTTGGCGGAAACTATTTGAACTCGCCGAACTGAGAATCGGTTTTAGAACCATTCGTCGGCTTCTTCCTTTGTTTCATTCCATCGCAGGATGATCAAACAGAAAAAGGATGGGTCGGGAATGACGGGAAGACGACGGGAAACTAACTACTAGAGTGCTCCGAGTGTTAAACATAGGTCTACGTGTACTATTATTCTTCTTGACTTACCTCGGATGGTTTCACCAATAATTATACTTTATTTTAAATAAACTACTAGGGGAAATTCGAGTTAGCGTTCTCCACTGTAGAAGTTAATGTAAAAAATGTGTAATCAATTTTACTCAGGACATTTTGCACAATGCAACCTTATTGTATTTTGTTATCCGACGCGGACCAAAAAAAGGACGTCGCTGGCCACAAGTGTCCTTAATTGCCATCCCTGATGTAGACTATATTGACGTATATCTAATTACCTGATCCACTTCCTGCATGAGCTGTGTGAAAACAGATAGTTTACATTAAGCATTGTTTAAAAAGTAAACTAAACAAACACTATTTTATTTTATACACATCTAGTCATCGATAATTTACCAAAATATATTTAACCTGAATGCGCACAATGGAAAAATTCAAACTTATTTTAAACGTAACTTTACATGATTAAAATTATATTCATGCTTAATTTAACAAAGAATTATGCAATAAAATATACTATTTCTTAAGTTTAAATAGTATTGTTAGAAGTAGGATTCTGCAACAAAGTTTTTTTGAATGAACTAAAAATGAATTAGGTTTCATTACAAGTTATTTTTCAAAGATATTTAAATTTTAGAACCGTTTAACGCGCTTTGAATTTAGACTAAAATATACGGATATTTTGAAGAGAAAAAAAGACCTACCACTGCCAGTCTGGAACCATAAATGCAGGAACAATAAGCAAAAAGTAAAAAATATATATATACAGATATGTAATGCGTCAAAATTATGACAGGAAATAGTCTGAGAGACAAAATCAGAAATGAAGAACTGAAAAAAAAATTAGGAATATCACTCGCCATATAATATTTAAAGTAACAACAGACAAAATAGTTTGCCATTTGATAAGGCAGAATCATCAAAGCAAAACACAAGAAACCCTCAATCACATTTGTGAATATACCATACCCACGGGTCGATCACGAAAATGATGGATCGATAGAATATTAGAAGCATTAGGAAACATATCAGCAGCAGAGGCGAACAGAAGGCAAAAGACCGTAAAATACATTTCCCCAGTACCCTGAAAGACAAATGAGGAAAGAAATAAGGAGAAGAAAAAAAATAAGTCCTAAAATAAATTATATCATTGTCTAAAAATGTATATACGGAAACATATTTAGCGGATTTATTTAAGGAAAAGAAATATGTGTGAAAAAAGGATTCTTAACGTACAATAGAATAAAATCGGACTAACTGTCCGATATTTTTTCTCATATTGACAACCTTAAATATGTTTTATCACAATGTAGACTATATTGTCGTATTTCTACTTACCGGATCCACTTCCGGCATGAACTGTGTGAAAACAAATAGTTAGCATACATTAAACATTGTTAAAAAGAAACGAAAAATAAATATTTATTTTCTACACAACTAGTCATCGATAATTTAGCAAAATATATGTAACCTGAATGCGCACAGAGCTAAAACGCAAAATTATTTTAAACGTAATTTTACCCCTTTTAATTATGCGTTTGATTAATTTAACAAAAAAATATGAAAATGAAATATTTTCATATTTCTTAACTCTAAACATAATTTTTTTTAAGTTGGATTCTGCAACAATATATTTTGATAGAACTAACAATTCATTACTTTTCATTATACGTTTTTGTTTTCTCAAAGCTTTTGTCTTTTTAGACGTGTCCAAACCGCTTTGATTTCAGGCTCAAACATTCGGATATTTTGCACATAAATAAAGCGTAAAATAAATTATTTAAAAGTCTAAAAATGTACCGCGGATATCTGATCATCAATATTTTTAAAATGTATTTAAACTGAATACATAGCTAAAACTCAATCATGTTTTAACGTATATTTAAAAGTTTTAAATTATATTCATGATAATTTAAAAAAAGAAACATGCAAACAAAATGGTGTCATATTTGTTAATTTTAAATAGTATTGTTAAATTAGGATTCTGCAACACGTTTGACGAAGTTTGTTCAAAGTGCTCAAAATAAGT
>JAVIAB010000046.1:9895005-9977505 GCA_032433765.1 Megaustenia siamemsis
TAAAATTTATGTTTTAAATGTTACATATATTTACTTACGGGAGCCATGGCCAACTGTAAAAAGGGAATGCATGATTTCAGTTATATTTAATTGATAAGTTATAGTAAACTTTGTAAATGATGTACGTGTTTAAATTCATAGGCATATGCATGTAAAATAGTGTCAACAATTTAAACTTTAATACCGCATCGTTCAAAGAAAGATTCAAAAGCAATATATGTTTGGTGCACACAGCATATATTGTATATTAATTAGAAATCTTTTAATTTTTTTATTCATGATTTGGTAAAGGAACGCTCTCAAAATGACTGGCAGTTTTCTCGTCCCCAAATGCATGCGCCTAGTTAATAGAACAACGCTTTACGAAGTCACCGTCCCATAACGATTTTTTAATACGTTATCTCTGCGCTTACAACGTGTAGAACGTATTGTTCCAATGTAGCCCTTGTACTTAGCGGCGTGGCGTTATGTGTAATGCCGTTAAAGATTATACTCTTTATTTACAGACAACACTTTCAAACACCCAAGGCACTGCGGTTTGCTATCCTTATTGTGGATAAATAAAAAATCATTTTCTCATTTCTCATGACAAAAAAGCTATTTTTTTCGTTTAATTGACGTTTATTGCACATATATAAAACACGACCGAAGCAACAGACACTGAAAACACAGATTACAACAATAGCACTGTTTTCTGTTAGAAATGGAACTGTTCACTGTAACTCGACAAAATCAGAATGATCAGATCTGATATTGGATATATAATTTTGACTGATGAAAATAGGATTAGAGAGTAAGAAATTGTAAGTAAAATAATTGTGGGGTAAATGTGTTGGGGAGAAGGAGGTTGGTGACTAAAAGTATTTCTTGGCGGAAACTATATGAACTCGCCGAACCGAGACTCGGTTTTAGAACCATTCGTTGGCTTCTTCCTTTGTTTCAGCCCATCGCAGGATGATCAAACAGAAAAAGGATGGGTCGGGAATGACGGGAAGGCGACGGGAAACTAACTACTAGAGTGCTCCGAGTGTTAAACATAGGTCTACTTGTACTATTATTCTTCTTTGACTTACCTCGGATGTTTTCACCAATAATTATACTTTATTTTAAATAAACTACTAGAGGAAATTCTAGTTAGCTTTTAGAAATGAAGAACTGAGAAAAAAAAAAAAAGCAGGAATATCACTCGCCATAGAATGTATAAAGTAACAACAGACAAAATAGTTTGCCATGTGATAAGGCAAAATCATCAAAGCAAAACACAACGAACCCTGAATGAAAGTTGCGAATGTACCAGACCCACGGGTCGATCACGAAATTGCTGGATCGATAGAATATTAGAAGCACTAGGAAACGTAACAGCAGCAGAGGCGAACTGAAGGCAAAGACTGCAAAATACATTTCCCCAGTACGCTGAAAGGCAAATGAGGAAAGAAATACGAAGTAGAAAACGAATAAGTCCTAAAATAAATTACATCATTGTCTAACAATGTATATACGGAAACATACTCAGCGGATGTATTTACGGTAAAGAAATGTGTGTGAAAAAAGGATTATTAACTTACAATAGAATAAAATCGGACTAACTGTTCGATATTTTCTGTCCGATATTTTTTCTCATATTTACAACCTTAATATGTTTTATCACAATATAGACTATTTTGACGTATTTCTACCTACCGGATCCACTTCCGGTATGAACTGTGTGAAAACAGAGAGCATACATTAAACATTATTAAAAAACATAAACAGAAATATATTTTTTTTCACATCTAATCATCGATAATGCAGCAAAATATATTTAACCTCAATTCGAACAGAGCTAAAACTCAAAATTGTTTTAAACGTAATTTTAACCGTTTTAAATTATGCTTTTGCTTAATTCAACAAAAAATATGCAAATAAAATATTTTCCTATTTCTGAACTTTAAACTCTATTTTTAAGTTGAATTCTGCAACAATATATTTTGACAGAACGGAAGATGCATTACTTTTCATTATACGTTTTTGGTATCTCAAATATATTGTCGTTTTAGACGTGTCCAAACCGCTTTGATTTTAGACTCAAACATTCGTATATTTTGCACATATATAAAGACTAAAATAAATTATTTCAAAGTCTAAAAATGTACCGCGGATATCTGTGTAGCTGAATTTTTTTTATTGAAAGAACTGTGAGAAAAAACATATTTAACTTACAAAAACATTGCTAAAATGTCAGTAAAATGTAATACCTTTATTCCACACATCTAGTCATCGATAATATATTAAGATAGTTAACGATATATGTGAAAAGTGGTCATTCTTTGGAACTGTTAAGCTGTAATATTTTTTCTCCGGCATATAATTAAAATATCATAAGATGAAATAATAAAAAGTGGATGGGGTGATAAATGTAACAAATGCAAAACATAACACTTCTCGAAACATATTAAAATAATGTGTAAGCGAATCAGCACAAAATGACTGAAGATGGAAATAAATGGAAACGTTTGACAAAGTTTGACAAAGTTTATAAAAATTGCTCTAAATTTAGCTCTAGTATGCACAATGAAAGAGAATAAGTAATTCGTTTCTCGTGTTGTCTTTTAAAATACTCAAAACAAATCTAAGATGTATATTTTAATTGATACCTATATTTACTTACGGAAGCCATCGCGAAATTAAAAAGAGAATGCAACATTTCAGTAATATATTTAATCTATACGTTATAGTAAACTTTGTAAATGATATAATTGTGTTTAATTTCAAGAAATATGCAAGGACATATTGTCATCAATTTAAACGTTAAAACCGCATAGTTCAAAGAATGATTTAAAAGCAATATATGTATGGTGTACACAAAATATATAGTTTTTTTAAAATTATAAATCATTACATTTTTTGTTTAAATCTGAAAGGTGTTTTCTAGCAACTCTGAGATTAGACTTTAACTCTCCAAATTTGTATGTCCGATATTTGGTGTCATATTTACAACTTTAAATATATTTTATCAGTGTGGGCTATATTGACGAATAGCTGCTTATCTGATTCACTTCCTGTAAGAACCGCGTGAAAACATATATTTATCTTACATTAAAATTGTTACAATGAAACGTTAAAAGCAATATTTTATTTTCTACACATCTAATCATCGATAATTTAGCAAAATATATGTTACTTCAATGAGCAGGAAGCTATAACTTAAACTTATTTTAAACGTAATTTTAAACTTTTTAAATTATATTCATTCTTAATTTACTAAAACAAAGAATTATGCAAAACAAAATGCACATACTTCTTAACATTAACTAATATTATTAAAAATATGAATCTGCAATAATATATTTTAAAGAACTAAAAGTGCATTTTTTTCCAAAGAATTTTCTTTTTATGCGTGTTTGACCCGCATTGAATTTAGTCTTTAACATTCGGGTATTTTGCACATAAATAAGACCTACCAATGCTAGTTCTGGACCCTAGATTCAGGAACAATAAGAAAAATAACCTCTCCTGAGATTTAATGTGTCAGACGAATGACAGGAAACAGTCTGAGAGACAAGATCAGAAATGAAAAACTGAGAAAAAAGTTAGGAGTAGCCTTCGCCACAGAAAATATGAAGAAACAACAGATAAAATGTTTTGGCTATGTGACAAGGCAGAGTAAACAAAGTAAAACACAATAAACAATAGACGTTGCGAGAATACCTGACCAAAGGGTCTATCACGAATATGATGGATCGAAGCAATATTAGAAGCACAATGAAACATAACGGCAGCAGAGGCGAATTGAAAGCAAAACACCGCAAATTATATCTCCAACCGACGATGACATGCACATGGGGGAAGAAAAGAAACAAAAGAAGAATAAGGCCTAAACAAATTATATCAATGTCTACAAATGAATAGATCGATACCTAATTAGCCGTTTAATTTACGGAAAGATCTGAGCGAGAAAAAAGATTTTCAACTTACAATAGAAAACAATCAGACTAAGTGTCCGATATTTTATGAACTTAAGATATTAATCTTAAATAGCTCTTATCACAATGTAAACTATATTTGACGTATTTCTATTTACCGGATGCAATTCCGGCAAAAACTGTGTAAGAACACGTAGTTAGCATAGATTAAACATTGTTAAGAAAGAAACGTAAAAGAAATAATGTATTTTCTACACATCTAGTTATCGATAATATAAATAAACATATTTAACCTCAGTGTTTACAGAGCTAAAACTCAAACTTATTTTAAACGTTTCAAATATTATCCGTGCTTAATTTAACCAAACATTAAATATGTAAATAAAGGGTCATATTTCTTAACTTAAATATTATTGTTAGAAGTAGGTTTCTGCAACAATATTTTTGAAGGAACTAAAAATGCATAAGGTTAATTTTTTTTTTTAAATATATTTTTTTTTTCAGACGCGTTTCAATCCGCATAGAATTTAACATTAGATATTCGGACATGTTGCACATAAATAAGATCAAAAATAAATTGTATTATGACTAAATATTAAGGATGGACTTACCGGATTTTTGTACGGAAAGAACTGTTTGAGAAAACAGATACTTAACATACAATAAATATTGTAAAAAAGTTAGTAAGAGGTAATATTTTATTTTCTACATAACTAGTCATCGATATTTAGTAAGATATTTTACGTCAATACCTATATGCTAAAAGAGCTATGACTTTGAAATTGTTAAACTGTCTTATTTCTTCTCCAGCATTTAATTAAAATATAACTATTACAATTGAAAGAGATGATAAATGTGACGAAAGTACAAATATAAAACACTTCGAAACGTATTAAAATCACGTGTATGCGTTTCAGGAAAGAATGACTGAAGATGGAAATAAATATAAAAGTTTGACGTTTGACGAAGTTTGTCAAAAGTGCTAAAAATAAGTTCTTGATGTTAGGATGACCGAGAAGTTAACTATTTCGCATGTTTCATTTTGAAGCACTCAAACAGATATAACATATTTTTTTTAAAATTGATACATATATTTACTTATGAGAATCATGGCCAACTGTAAAAATAGATTGCATCATTTCAGTTACATTCAATATATAAAACAATAGTCATCACCATCATCATCATGTACCGAACCGGTTGGCGTTGGCGATCATGTCCTTTCAAAATATTATATCCAATATGCATCGTATGAGTTCTGTTGTTGACTGTTTTCCATGCCATGTCACCGAGCTATCCAGTATTTTCTCTCTTTGTCGTCCGCGATTTCTCTTTCCTTTTTTGTGCCAGTTGTAACCAAGTATTCCAACTTTCCTCTTCTCATGATGTGCCCAAAAAATGTTGATTGCTTCTTTCTATGTATTTTAAGAGCTCTCTTTTTGTGTTGGCCTCTTTGAGAACTTTCTCATTGGTCTTTTTAGCCGCCCAAGGAACTTTCAACATTCTTCTGAGAAATCCCATATCTGTGGCCTCTAATCGTATTTTAATGTGTTTGTCTATTGTCCATGATTCGCTTCCAAAAGTCAGAATTGGTTCTATATAGCATCGATGAACTATTTTACTCATTACTATTGACATAGATTTGTTGCATAAGATATTTTTCATTTTTTGAAATGCTATTTTGGCCTGATATATTCTGCTTTTTATTTCTGTCTTACATCTTCCATCTGATGTTATTACTGTGCCCAAGTATTTCAAACGTTGCTATTGTTTCAGATTTGTCTTGTTTATTTGTATGCTGCATGACGGTGATGATTGTTTCTTCGATATAACCATTACTTCTGTTTTCTTACTATTCAGACTGAGACCTTTCTTGTTGCTTTCTTTTACTATTATGTCTATCATTTCTTGTAGCTCATTCTCTGTCTCTGCTATTAAGACTGTGCCATCCGCATATCGCAAATTACAAATGTTGTGACCGTTGACTACTCCTCTTTGATGTTCTTTTGTGCTACCTGAATATATACATGTAACATATATAATTGTGATTAATTTCATAGATATGTGTGTAAAACCTTGCCATCAAATTAAACTTTAAAACCGCATCTCTCAAAGAAAGATTCGAAAGCAATGTATGTTAGAAGCACACACAATTAATAGTTTTTTTATTATAATTTTTCTAAATTTGATGTTATGCTGAGAACTGTTTTCAAGCCGCTCTGATATTATTATATTTTAACTCTCCGATTCTTTGTGTCCCGATATTTTGTGTCATATATACAACCCTATATATATATATATATATATATATATATATATATATATATATATATATATATATATATATATATATATATATTATCAAAATGTAACTATATTGACGTGTATTTAATTACCTGATCCACTTCCGGAATGAACTGTGTGAATCAAGATAGTTAGGATACAGTAAACATTGTAAAAAAAAGTAACGTAAAAAAACAATTTTAAATGTAATGTTACATCATGGAAATTATATCCATGCTTAATTTAACAAATAATCCATCATCATCATTGAGTGCCACCTCCACAACCATGGTTGGCTACCATGGAGCGCCATTCTGCTCTGTCTCTTGTTTTGATGGTGCATGTTGTCATAGGCCGATGTGTCCATCTTTTGATGTTACTCGTCCATGTTAGTCTTGGTCTGCCTCTGCTCTTTTACCTTGTATTTTCCCCTCCAGGATTACTTTTAGTAAGCTGTTGTGTCTTTTAACATGCCCCAACAATTGCATTTGCCTGTTTGAATTGTACCTAGTAGTTGTCTTTTCATTTTTAGTTCTTTTAAGACTTTATCGTTTGTTCTCTTTTCCTTCCATCAAATTCTACCATTCTTCTATATATCCACATTTCAAAGGCTCCAATTATCTGTTATGTTTTATTGTCTAATGTCCATGTTTTTGCACCATAATGGAATATTGAGAAGATGTAACATTTTGCTATTCTTAGTTTTAGCCCTGGTGTTATTTGTTTTGATGTTAGTATGTTCTTCATGACAATAACATAATTTTTGCCATTCCTATTCTTTTGTTTATTTCAATTGTACATTTTCCATCACTGGTTATAGTATGTCCAAGGTAGTTGTAGTTATGAACTGTCTCCAGCTCTATTCCTTTAATTTTGATTTCCACTTGTGGGTTTTGAGTATTTCCTTAGTTTATGATCATAGTTTTAGTCTTGCTGATATTCATATTTTTACCATATTTTTTGTTGTCATGTTTATTTTATTAAGTAATTGTTGTAGATCTTTAGGATTTTCTGCTAGTAGTACAGTATCGTCAGCATATCTTAGGTTATTGATTACCTTTCCATTAATTTGTAGCCCTGGCATCTCGATGATGTTTTTAAACATTTGCTAAGTTCATAGATTGAACTAGCTTGGTGATAGTATGCATCCAAGCCTTACTCCTCTTTTTATATCAATGGGTGTAGAGTTCTCTTTTTTTTTTTTATTATTGATGTTTGCTCCCAGTATAGATTACATATTAGTCGTATGTCCATGGCATCTAGATGTATCTCTTTTAGGCATTCTATAAGTTGTTTGAGGTGTACTCTATAAAATTATTGGTATCGCCTATAAAGCAGACATATATTGATTTGTTTACTTATGTGTACTTTTCGATTAATGTTCTCATGCAGAATATGGCTTTCTCTGTCCCGCTATTTTTCCTAAATCCAAATTGCTGTTCATCTAATTCAGTATTAATTTTATTCAGAATCCTTCCTTGTATAAGTTTTAGCAAGATTTTTGTAACATGGCTCATGTGGCCTATTGTTCTAAACTCACTGCATTCAAATGCACCATTATTTTTAGGCAATGCAATGAAAGTTGATGTTTTTAGTTCATTTGGTATGTGTCCTGTGTGGTATATGTCGTTGATTCAAGTGCCTGTATCATCTCTATCTGTATGCTATCAGGTCCTGCTGATTTTCCCTTTTTCATTGTTTTTATAGCTTTTTCCACCTCAGATTTTAAGATTATATAGCCTGATGTATATTTTATAACTGGTTTCTTGTCCCTTTGATCATGAAATAGTTATGTTATATATTCCTGCCATCTATATATAATATCGTTATTGTCTGTTAGTAATTCTCCTTTTTTGTCTGCAATACATCATTTTAATTTGTCGAAAGCTCACAGTGCTTCCGCGTGCTGTAGAGATAGTTACTGGAGTTGGTCAGTTTATAACGTTGAAACGGGTTCTGGATAGTGCCACTGAGTAAGTGCACGTGAGTCTGGACCATCCAAAGCATCAGCGTTCAGCGACGTTCATTATGACGACGGCAAGTATAAGTTTTCAGATGCAGCCCAAACGACATCATCGAAAAGGAAAACACGACGGGGCAAGAGAGGTGGCATTCAACTGTCAAAGTGTGAGAGGCTAGGCCTAAAGTATGTGCGCGTTACTTATTGGAATTGTGGGTCCATTAAACAACGACGGCCCATGCTAGATAAGCTGCTGTGCGGCGCCGATATAATGGTTTTGCAAGAAACTCTTCTTGGTGACAGGACAGTAAGTACTCCTGGCTTTCATTGTTTTTACAATAGACGACACCTTGGGCAGGCCATCCTTGTGCGCAACAATATGGTGGCAACTGATGTTGATATGTCTGTGTGGAACAATGCAGAAGTGTAGGTACATGCGGTTATGGTGCAGACCCCAGTTCATTTCGTGATTGTTAATGTGTATGCCTGTAATGGGAAGGTGAACACACAACCATGGCAGAATCTCTTCGAGTTCGATGAAGAGAATGTCATTTTCTGCGGAGACTTTAATGCTAGAGGAAACCGGTGGGGTAACGTCATAACCAACAAGCAGGGAGAAGACCTAGAGAACGCACTGGTTTCGGCCGATTTAGTGTGCTTGAATGATGGAAGGGCAACAAGAATGGCTACTTGAACAGGGGACTCTGATAGTGTCATAGACCTGGCACTGGTGTCTTCCACCTTCGTGCCGGTTTGCAGGTGGAATGCACTGGGGTTCCACGGAAGTGATCACTATACATGTGTCCTCCTGACTGAGAAAATCAGAAATAAATTCCAGAAAAGAAAGCTCCACACATTCAACTACGAGAAAACAGACCAGGACGTCATTAGCAAAATCAGAGATAGGAAACAGAGCGCCCCTCGTTGGAGGCAAGAGCGATGGACTCAGCCATCTTGGTGGAACGTAGATGTCGAGGCAGCTTGGCGGAGCAAGAGACAAACGGTCAAGACATGGCAGAAAGCTAGAAGGAATGGAAGAACATAAACTGAGCTCTTGAAGCGTCTGAAAGTAGAGGTCGACCAAAAAATGATGCACTTTAAACTATGCGCTAAGGGGCTAAGGATGCCAAATGGGATGACTTCTGTAAAAAAGTGTGCTCAAAAAATCGCTCGCCACATGCTAACGCCTTCATCAGTGCATGAATGACACACCACGACACAGAGGCATACCAGACTTTCAGAGCACAGGCCGGATATGGCACAAATCTGATGAGAGCAAAGGGACGGTCCTGCTTGCCCGCTACATTGAGCAGACGGACTAAAGAAATGAGGCTATAAGAATGAGGATACGGGCATCGCTGTCAAAATTGTGTAAGGATGTAGGGCTGGAAGAAGATCTCACTATCACAACCGATACCATTCGCACGACACTTAAAAGGTCACACAACACTGCTCCTGGTCCAGATGTTGTTCGGTACGATGACATTTAGGCAATTTAGCTGACGACGACTTGACAAAACTGGCCATGAGTTTAGTACCAGTATTCGGAGTGGCCAGATTAAGGAGGAGTGGCTACACAGCTACTTTCTACCGACTACCGAAGCCAAACAAGGACCTTTCTCAGATCAGTGCCTACAGAATCATCACAATGCAGAACACTGCGGGCAAGCTGCTGGAGAAAATAGTTGCCCGTGTCATCACTTGTCACCTTCAACAGAAACGTGTATTTCCACCTACACTTGGAGGTATAGATATAACAAAGAGACACGGCTCAATGCGGCAGTATTTGCCTATGACGTCTTCAAAGGCTTCCACAGACGAGAGGAGGCATGTGCTGCTGCTATAGATCTGGAGGATTCATACAACAGGGTACCATTTGAATATCTCATGCATATGCTCCTCAAACTGGCGGTGCCCCCCTTCCTCATTAGATGGATCGCCGCGTCACTGATTTAGAGGAAGGTGTTACTCAGATGTGGAAGTTGGTCTTCCGAGCCAACATCCATTTGCACAGGGCTGCCACAAGGCTCACCATTGTCACCAGTTATATTTAACGTGTACACAATAACGATCACGGAACAACAGCTTGATGGGAGGGGAAGAACTACGACTTTTGCTGATGATATTCTGGTATATCGACTGGGAAGAGACAGACGGGGAATCGCTTCCACAATGCAAGACGAACTCGATCGCATTTCTTCCTGGTGTGGGTATCAGGTGCCGGCCGTGGTTAATCCTAATAAAGCATCAGTTTCTTGGTTCTCCCTTAACAATCATATTGTTCATACGACCACACCGGTAGTACGAATGGGAGCTGATCAGGTGACCAGGAACAAGTTGATGACATACCTTGGAGTTAAGTTTGATCGCAGCCTGTGTTTTCGGGACCACGTCGACCATGTGATAACAAAATCCCGCAAAGGATTAGCCACCTTGAAGGTCATAGCAGCTGCCAACATCGATCAGAGGCTACTTACTATTCTGTTCCAGGGATTCGTCCACGCACCTATCGAATATGCCCTGGCAATTCTTACTGTCAGTACGACTCAAACTGAAAGGCTGGAGAAAATATAAATGAAGCCATGCGCATTATCCTGGGATGTACGAGGGACAGTCCCTGTGTAGCAATGAGGCAACTTCTTGATTTTCCAACTAAGGATGACAGAATCAAGATCTGGAGAGCACGAGCATACCTGAAGATTAGTACAGATACAGAGCACCCATTGCACCACGTGCTCAACACAGAGAAAGGTGACAGGCTAAAAAGAGGCAAATCATGGGTGGGCCGAACAGAAGATGTCATCAATCAGGTGTGTGGGCTTATCAATATCAGCGTTGGTGAGCAGTGGATACCGGTGCTTACGTCATTCAAGGGGACTTTCTCGTGTATTGTCACACTCGACAGGAAAAGTAGGGAACAGAGCCCGGTCGTGGTTAATGCTGAAGTCAACGGTCTCATCTGCGATAACACAGATGAGAAAGATGCAGTCATATATACAGATGCATCTGTAAGACGACACCAAAGAAGTGCATGGGCATTTACAGCACGCTCGGCAGGCAGAATAGTCTACGAAGACAGTGGTGCATACGTCGTGACAACGAGTAGCATGCCAATGGAGGCGATGTCAGTGACCAAGGCATTCAAATGGTTAGAGTCACAAGACTATACCCACGAATGTATACTGAGTGATTCGATGAGCATGATAAAAAAGTGGAGGCGGGCTCTGTACGCATGCAATGGGTAGAGTCGTTGCAGAAATCCAAAATACGTAAGGTCACCTTTGTCTATGTCCCTGGACATGCGGGAGTACGGGGAAATGAAAGGGCGGACAGGTTGGCTAGCTGCGCTGTCGTTGAGGACGGGCAACCAATGGATCGGTCGGACATCATCAATGCCCTCCGAGATGTGGGAAGAGCACAGGACTTCGACAAACACAGATCCACGTCACTTCTTCGGATGATGGAAATGGGAGTTAAGATGGGCACAGCCAGAAATGAGAAACTTAGTGGCCGTGTAAGAAGACTTATCAACCAACATAGAACTGGAGTCGTCATTCGCTGGACACTGAGGGAATTGCTGAGGAGGGGATCTGAGCACCTATGGGCATGTTCGGAGTGCAATGATGATGACCCGCAAATAACTCAATAACTCAATAACATCCAGCTTCTGTGGCTTTTTTATTTTTATTAGTCATTCCCTTTATTTCTGTGTGCATTCTTCTTAAGTCTTTTTGCTTTCCATAGTTTCTATTTCTATACATTTTTGGCTGAACCAGTCGTCTTTTGCCTTTTTGCACTTTTGAGTATTTCATTATCTATTTTATTGTATTGGGCAGTGCTCTTTACTTGTCTCCTTTCTTCCATTTTTTTTAAGATGGTATTGATTATCCATGTTTGTTTTTTGTTCTTTGCTCTTTTGGGTAAGGTGTCGCAGATTTCTTGTATACTTTCCATCTTGTCTCTGATATGCCTAAAATATATATATTTATTCGTTCTGCTTGTTAAATCAGATTTTCTCATTTCTCTTCTTGATATATAGTCTTAACATTCCAAGTACTTATTTTAAGATCTTTCCTACGAAATATGTTTGAATTCCTCTCCATGGCTTTCTCTGGACTAGTATGTGATGAGGCTCCAATCTCTTTGACGGTGGACAGCCATATTCGTCTTTCGTGTCCAGAACATGCATCTTGTGTACCACACACTTTGCTGTTTTCGCTTTCTGGGCCTTGGTCATTGCTGACTCTTCCGCAACAAAATCTAAAAATGAATTAGGTTTCATTACACGCTTTTCTTTCAAAGAAATTTAAATTTTAAATCTGTTCAACGCGCTTTGAATGTAGACTAAAATATACGGATATTTTGAAAATAAAAAGACATACCACTGCCAGTCTAAGATCATAGATCCAGGAACAATAAGCAAATAAAAATATACAGAAATGTAATGTGTCAAACGAATGGCAAGAAACAGTCTGAGACATAAAATCAGAAGTGAAGAACTGAGAAAAAGGCTAGGAATTTCACTCGGAATAGAATATGTAAAGAAACAAATGACAACGAATGTTGCCATGTGACAAGGCAGAATCATCAAAGCAAAACACAACGAACCCTAAATGAAAGTTGCGAATATACCAGACCCATGGGTCGATCAGGAAAATAATGAATCGATGGAATATTAGAAGCACTAGGAAACATAATAGCTGAGGAGAACAGAAATAAAAGACCGCAAAATACATCTCCCCAGTACGGTGATAGGCAAATGAGGAACGAAAGATGAAAAAGAAAATAAAAAGACTTAAACTGAATTATATCAATGTCTAAACATGTATAAACGGAAGACTACTTAGCGGATTTATTTACGGAAAGAAATATGTGTAAGAAAAAGTTTCTTAACTTACAATAGAATATAATCGGACTTATTGTCCGACATTTTATCTCATATTTACAACTTTAAATATATTCTATCACAGTGTAGACTATATTGATGTATTTCTCCTTACCGGATCCACTTCCGGCATGACCTGTGTGAAAACAGATATTTAGGATATATTAAAGATTGTTTAAAAAAAACGTAAAAAGAAATATTTTATTTTATACACATCTACTTCTTCTACCATTTTTAGCTCCCGCTGGAGCATAGGTCTTCAACATTTTCCAAGTCATTATGTTTTTTTGCCATTCTTTTAAGATCATTTCATGTCTTCCCCATCATCTTCATCTCTGCTTCTATCTGTCTTCTCTAAGAATTCCTATGTCTTCATCTTTGCCTTTCCCCTGGGATTACAAAAAAGGATCTGTTGTGCAATACTCTCAGTTGGCTTCCGTTATATGTGTCCTATTCAGCGCCATCGTCTTCCCTATATCTCTTTATCCACTGTTATTTGACTGGTACATTTCCATAATTCTATTTTTGGTGTTTGTGTCCTTCCATTTCCATCTTGTTATCCATTAATGAAAGTATGTAACTTCGTGATTGTCAATGTTGTTGTTCTCCATGTTTCACGTCCATATAATAGGATGCACTAAACATTTGAGTTGAAAATTTTTTTATTGCATTTAAACTAATTTTTTGGATGTCCATATATTTCCCAGTGCAACGACTATATTGACGTCTTTCTACTTACCCATCCACTTCCAGCATGAACTGTGTGAAAAGAGATAGTTAGCATACATTAAATATTGTTAAAAAGAAACGAAAAAGAAATATTTTATTTTCTACAGATTTATTCATCGATAATTTAGCCAAATATATTTAACCTCAATGCGCATAAAGCTAAAACTCAAACTTAAATTAAACGTAATTTTAGACGTTTGAAATTAAGATTTTACTTAATTTAACCCCAAAAAAATATGCAAAAAAAAAATATTTTTATATTTCTTAGCTTTAAATAGTATTTTTAAACGTTGGATTCTGCAGCAATATATTTTGATAGAACTAAAATGGCATTACTTTTCATTCTACGTTTTTGTTTTCTCAAAGATATTGTCTTTTTAGACGTGTCCAATCTGCATTGAATCTCTCTCTCCATGCGATCACGACTCAATCAGAGTACGATTCCAAACTCTCACATGAAGACAGCTCTCTGTTTAAGTGATTGATCGACCCCACAGACAGAACATCATAATTAGAAATTATAGTCTGTTAGATCAACCCTGATTGAATACTTGCTAAAACGTTACACTGTGTTCTGCGCCAGTGGTCCAGTGCATTCTATTTCCGCCAGCATTTTATTCAGGTTTTCTTTCCTTAGCCTTTGATTGTCCCCATTCTTCCTGCAAGGCAGCAGAGTATCTTTTCTGTAGGGGTGATTCTGTCCTTAGATGGTCGGCCCTCCCATGTTTACGAGCACCATATGCCCGAGTCACTAGAAGTGACTAACACAGACATGCATACACAAAGATATGAGATGTGACTAACGCTGATATACACACAACGATATGTGGCATGACTAACACTGACACACACCAAGATATGAGATATGATTAACACAGACACATACACACAAATATATGGGACATGACTAACATAAACATGCACTCACAAAGAGTGGAGGTGTGTCTAACATAGACATGCACACACAAAGATATGATATATGACTAAATACAGACACACACATATATGAGACACGACTAACATAGATAGACACACATTAAGATATGCGATGTGATAAGCATGGACATACACACACATGTATGAGACATGACTAACATAGACATGCACACATAAAGGTATGAGATGTGACTAACATAGACATGCACACAAGGATATGAGATGTGACTATCATATACATGCAAACAGCGATATGAGATATGACTAGCATAGACATGCACACAAAGATATGAGATATGACTAATACAGACATGCACGCACAAAGATATCACACATGACTAACACAGATAGACACTAAGATAGCAGATATGACTAAACACAGACAGACACAAAGATATGAGACATGATTATCAAGGACACATACCAAGAAATGAGATATGACTAACATCACACACACCAAGATATGAGCCTTGGCTAGCAAACACACAGGTTAAGATATGAGCTATGGCTAGAACAGAAGCACAATAAGATATGAGCCATGGCTAGCACAGAAACACGTAAGATATGAGCCATGGCGTCACGTAAACACACCAATATATGAACCATGACTAGCACTGAAACATATTAAGATATGAGCCATGGCTAGCACGGAAATACACCAAGATATGAATCATGGCCAGCACAGACACACACCAAGATACGAGCCATGGCTAGCACGGATATACACCTAGATATGAATCATGGCCAGCCCAGACACACAACAAGATATGAGGCATGGTCAGCACATACTATCACAAAGATATCAGACATGGCTATCACAGACTCACACTAGGATATGAGCTACGACTAGCACGGATATAGACTGAGAATTGAGCAATTTCTATCATAGACACCCACCAAGATAGGAACCATGGCTATCACATACACACACAAAGATATGAGCCATGGTTAGCACAGACAACCGCCAAGATATAAGCCACGACTAACATATACACTTGGTAACGTTCACATAAGTTTGTCTGAGGTTCTGGGTAAAGTTTCTACTGACGACCACGAAGATGCAAAACGTGCAGGCATGGTGGGCGTGGCTGTCGTGCCGGAAGATCAGCCGGATAAGACCTTCAGAGAATGTCAATTTCATGCCCCCTGTGTTTTGAGTCCGCATCATATAGTACAAGCTGGCCACGTGGCTGGGTGCATGCATGATGATGTGAGACAGAGACAAGGCAAATAACATCCTAGCCACACGAATCCGGGCGCTAGCTCGCACTGAGCTCCACCTAGTATCATTGATCGGTTTCAGCTCGGAAAATTCAAAGCAAAACACAACGAACCCTAAATGAAAGTTGCGAATATACCAGACCCACGGGTCGATCAGGAAAATAATGAATCGATGGAATATTAGAAGCACTAGGAAACATAATAGCAGAGGAGAACAGAAATAAAAGACAGCAACATACATCTCCCCAGTACGCTGATAGGCAAATGAGGAAAGAAAGTTGAAGAAGAGAAGAAAAAGACCTAAACTAAATTATATCAATGTCTAAACATGTATAAACGGAAGACTACTTACCGGATCCACTTCCGGCATGACCTGTGTGAAAACAGATATTTAGCATACATTAAACATTGTTAAAAAAAAACGTAAAAAGTAATATTTTATTTAAACACATCTACTTCTTCTACCTTTTTTAGCTCCCGCTGGAGCATAGGTCTTCAACAAACAATTCCCAAGTCATTCTGTTTCTTTACCATTCTTTTAAAATCATTTCATGTCTTCACCATGTTCTTCATCTCTGCTTCTATCTGTCTTCTCCAAGAATTCCTGTCTTCATTTGTGTCCTTTCCCCTGGGGATTCCAAAAAGGGCATGTTATGCAATACTCTCAGTTGGCTTCTGTTGTATGTGTTCTATTCAGCGCCATCGTCTTCCCTGTATCTCTTTATCCACTGTTATTTGACTGGTACATTTCCATAATTTATTTTAGTGATTTTGTCCTGCCATTTCCATCCTTATATTCTGCGTAAGCATCCATTAATGAAAGTATGTAACTTCGTGATTGTCAATGTTGTTGTTCTCCATGTTTCACATCCATATAATAGGATCGACTTAACATTTGAGTTGAACATTTTTATTTTCGCATTTAAACTAATTTCTTTGGATGTCCATATATTTCCCAGTGCAACGACTATATTGACGTCTTTCTACTTACCCCATCCACTTCCAGCATGAACTGTGTGAAAAGAGATAGTTAGCATACATTAAATATTGTTAAAAAGAAACGAAAAAGAAATATGTTATTTTCAACACATCTAGTCATCGATAATTTAGCCAAATATATTTAACCTCAATGCACACAAAGCTCAAACTCAAACTTAAATTAAACGTAATTTTAGACGTTTGAAATTATAATTTTACTTAATTTAACAAAAAAATATGCAAATAAAATACATTTATATTTCTTAACTTTAAATAGTATTTTTTTTAAAGTTGGATTCTGCAGCAATATATTTTGATAGATCTAAAAATGCATTACTATTCATTATACGTTCAAACGCAAACAAGCGTCCATCTGGGTGCGTCCATCTTCGCTTTGAATATAGACTCAGGCATTCGAATGTGTTGCACATAAATAAGGCCTAAAGTAAATTATTTAATGTCTAAAAATGGACCGCGGATATCTACGTAGCTGATTCTTTTATTCAAATAATTCTCTGAAAATACATATTTACCTTACAATAAATGTTGCTAACAAGTCAGCAATATGTAATACCTTTTTTCACACATCTAGTCATCGATAATTTATCAAGTTAGTTAACAACATTGCGTACATGTGAAAAGGGGTCATACTTTGGAACTGTTAAAATGTAATAGTTTTTTTTTCCGCCATATAATTAAAATATACTTTTTAGAAAGGTGATGGGGTGATAAATGTAACAAATGCAAAACATAACACTTCTCGAATCATATTAAAATAACATGTAAGCGTATCAGCAAAAAATAACTGAAGATGGAAATACATGGAAACGTTTGACAAAGTTTGACAAAGTTAATCATAATTGCTCTAAATGTTGCTCTAGTAAGCACGATGGGACAGAATATGTATTTCGTTTCTCATGTTGTCTTTTAAAATACTCAAAACAGATCTAAGATGTATATTTTAATTGATACCTATATTTACTTAAGGAAGACATCGCGAAAATAAAAAGGGAATACATATTTTCAGTTATATTTAATTTATAAGTTATAGTAAACTTTGTAAATGATATACATGTTTGATTTCATAGATATATTCAAGGAAAATAGTGTCATCAATTTAAACTTTAAAACCGCATAGTTAAAAGAAAGACTGACAAGCAATATATGTTTGGTGCACACAAAATGTATTGCTTTTTAATTAGAAATCAATTATTTTTTGTTTCAAACTGAGAGGTATTTTCAAGCAACTCTGAGATTAGACTTTAACTCTCCAATTTATTGTGTGAGATATTGTATGTCATATTTACAACTTTAAAGATATGTTAGAATAATAACGTGACTTTAGAACAATAAGCCTAATGATTCATGTTACAAAAATCTTATAAAAAGGTATACACGGAAGGATTCAGAATAAAATCAATACTGAATTAGATGAACAGCAATTTAGATTTAGGAAAAATAGCGGGACAAAAGAAGCCATATTCTGCATAAGAACATTGATCGAAAAGTACACAGAAATAAACAAACCAATGTATGCCTATTTCATAGACTACACCAAAGCTGTTGATAGAGTACACCACAAACAACTTATAGAATTCCTAATAGAGATACATTTAGATGACATAGACATACGACTAATATGTAATCTAGACTGGGAACAAACATAAATAATAAATTATTACAAAGAGAACTCTACACCAATTTATAGAAAAAAGATGAGTAATACAGGGATGCTTCCTATAACCAAGCTTGTTCAATCTATACACTAAGCACATCTTTAAAAACATCATAGGGATGCCAGGTCTACAAATTAATGGAAATATAATAAATAATCTAAGATATGCTGACGATTCTGTACTACTAGCATAAAATTCTAAAGATCTACAACAACTTGATGAAATAAATATGACAAGCACAAAATATGGACTAGATATGAATATCAAAAAGACTAAAAGCATGATCATAAAAAAATAAAATACTCAAAACTCCCAAGTGGATATCAACATTGAAGGAATAGACCTGGAGACAGTTCAGAACTACAACTACCTTGGACATACTATAACCAGTGATGGAAAATGTACAACTGAAATAAACAAAAGAATAGGAATGGAAAAAGTAATTTTGTTTTCTTGAAGAACATACTAACATCAAAACAAATAACACCAGGGCTAAAACTAAGAATAGCAAAATGTTACATCTTCTCAATATTCCATTATGGTGCAAAAACATGGACATTAGACAATAAAACATAACAGACAATTGGAGCCTTTGAAATGTGGATATCTAGAAGAATAGGTAGAATTTGATGGAAGGAAAAGAGAATAAACGATAAAGTCTTAAAAGAACTAAAAATGAAAAGACAACTACTAGGTACAATTCAAATAAGACAAATGCGAATTTTGGACTATGTTAAAAGACACAACATCCTACTCAAAGTAAACCTGGAGGGGAAAATACAAGGTAAAAGAGGCAGTGGCAGACCAAGACTAACATGGACGACTAACATCAAAAGATGGACAAATCAGCCTATGACAACCTGCACCATCTAAGCAAGAGACAGAGTAGAATAACGCACCATGGTAGCCAACATTCGTTGCGGGAACGCCACTCGATGATGATGAAAGAGATGTTATCACAATGTAGACTATATTGACTTATAGCTGCTTACCTGATCCACTTCCGGTAAGAACTGTGTGAAAACAGATAGTTAGCATATATTAACAATTGTTATAATGAAACGTTACAAAGCAATACTTTATGTTCTACACATCTAATCATCGATAATTTAGCAAAATATATGTTACTTCAATGCGCAGAGAGCCAAAATTTAAACTTATGTTAAACGTAATTGTACACGTTTGAAATTGTATGCATGCTTAATTTACTAAAACAAAGAATTATGCAAAACAAAATGTGCATACTTCTTAACATTAAATAATATTATTAAAATTATGAATCTGCAATAATATATTTTAAAGAACTAAACATGTATTATGTTTTTCAAAGATTTTTCTTTTTTATACGTGTTTAACCAGCTTTTGAATTTAGACTTTAACATTCTGATATTATGCACATAAATAAGTCCTACCAATGCTAGTTTTGGACCCTAGATTCAGGAACAATAAGAAAATAACGTCTCCTGAGATTTAATGTGTCAGACGAATGACAGGAAACAGTCTGACAGATAATATCAGAAATGAAAAACTTAGAAAAAAGTTAGGAGTAGCCCTCGCCACAGAAAATACGAAGAAACAACAGACACAATGTTTTGGCTATGTGACAAGGCAGAGTAAACAAAGTAAAACATAATAAACAATAGACGTTGCGAGAATACCTGACCGAAGGGTCTATCACGAATATGATGGATCTAAGGAATATTAGAAGCACAAGGAAACATAACAGCAGCAGAGGCGAATTGAAAGCAAAACACCGCAAATTATATCTCCCACCGACGATGAAATGCACATGAGGGAAGAAAAAAAGAAACAGAAAATTATAAATGAATATAAAATGTCTAAAACTGAATAGATTAATACCTAATTAGCCGATTAATTTACGGAAAGATCTGTGCGAGAAAAAAAATTGCTAACTTACAATGGAATATAATCGGAGCAACAGTCCCATATTCTATGAACTTAAGATATTAATCTTAAATAGCTTGTATCACAATATAAACTATATTTGACGTATTTCTACTTACCGGATGCAATTCCGGCAAATACTGTGTGAGAACACATATTTAGGATATATTAAACATTGTTAAGAAAGAAACGTAATAATATATAATTTATTTTCTACACATCTAGTTATCGAAAATTTAACTAAATATATTTACCTCAGTGTGTACAGAACGAAAACTCAAACTTATTTTAAACGTTAATTTAAACGTTTCAAATATTATTCGTGCTTAATTTAACCACACATTAAATATGCAAATAAATGGTCATATTTCTAAACTTAAATATTAATGTTATAAGTAAAATTATGCAACAATATTTTCGAAGGAACTATAAATGCATAGATAACAATATTTTTAAAAGATATTTTCTTTTTTCAGACGCGGTTCAGTCCGCATAAAATTTAGCATTAGACATTCGGATTTGTTGTACATAAATAAGATCAAAAATAATGTTTCTCATTGAGTAAATATTTATGGATGGACTTACGGGATTTTTTTACAGAAACCACTGTGTGAGAAAATTGATACTTAATATACAATAAATATTGTAAAAATGTCAGTGAAAGGTTATACTTTATTTTCTACATATCTAATCATCGATATTTAGTAAGATATTTTACGTCAATACCTGTATGCTAAAAGAGTTAAAACTTTATAATTGTTAAGCTGTCTTATTTTGTATCCAGCATTTAATTAAAATATAACTATTAAAATTGAACGAGATGATAAATGTGACGAAAAAAAAACATAAAACACTTCGAAACATATTAAAATAACGTGTATGCCTTTCAGGAAAGAATGACTTAAAATGAAAATAAATATACAAGTTTGACGTTTGATGAAATGTGTCAAAAGTGCTCAATATAATCTCGAGACTTCAGGATGACCGAGAAGAAGTTAACTGTTTCAAATGTTTCATTTTTAAGCACTCAAAACAACTAAAGGTAAAGTACGAGACTTCAACTGGCGTCTGAGCACGCGAGTTTCCACCCATATGTGCTCGGTCGCCTATTAAAAAATGTACGGAGATTTCTGTATAGTGTCACCTCAAGCATCGAACTCAGATGCGAGGCGAAATTCCTCACCTTTCCAGGGTAATGCCCTGGTAACTATTTCTGCCATCGGCTGGGTCGACCGTGTGGGTATTTGTTTTTTCCAACCACGAGTACAATTCACACTGATTCCAGCAGTAATCGAACACGGGTTGTCCGAACGTCGGTAGCCCAGTGGAGTGGTTTTCCCAACTAGGCTACCGAGGTCCCCAATTAATTGATACACATATTTACTTACGAGAACCATGGCCAACTGTAAAGAAGAGATTGCATCATTCAGTTATATTTAATTTATAAATTATAGTAATCTTTGTAAAAGCTATAATTGTTTATAATTTCATACGTATATGCGGAAAATGTTGCCATCAATTTTAAAGCCGCATCGTTCAAAGAAAGATTCGAAAGCAATGTATGTTAGAAGCACACACAATCCCTCTTCTTCTACCTTTTTAGCTCCCATTGTAGCATAAGTCTTCAACAAACACCTTCCAAGTCATTTTTTTTTTGGTCATTCTGTTATGATCATTCCATGTCTTCCCCATCATCTTCATCTCTGCTTTTATGTCTTCTCCAAGAATTCCTTGATCTTCCTCTTTGTCTTTTCCCCTGGGGATTCCAAAAAAGGGCCTGTTGTGTAATACTTGCAGTTGGCTTTCGTAGTGTGTGTCCTATCCAGCGCCATAGTCTTCGCTGTATCTCTTTATTCACTGGTATGTGACTGGTATATTTCCATAATTCTATGTTAGTGATTTTGTCCTGCCATTTCCAACATTTTATTCTGCGTAATCATACATTAATGAAAGTCTGTATATTCGTTATTGTCAATTTTGTTGTTCGACATGTTTTACACCCATATAATAGGACCGACTTAACATTTGAGTTGAAAATTTTTATTTTTTGTATTTAACCTAATTTCTTTGGATTTCCATATGTTGTCCAGTGCAATGAAAGCTCCTCTTGATTTAGATATCCTTATTTTGGTATCATTTTCTGTTCCTTCCTTTTGATGTATATTACTGCCCAGATATATGTAAGATTGTCAGCTTAGTAGAGGCATTTTTCCTAGTTGTATTTGGTTATTACACATAATTAATTGTTTTTTTATTAGAAATCTTCTAAATTGTATGTCATGCTGAGAACTGTTTTCAAGCCGCTGTGATATTATTATATTTTAACTCTACGATATTTTGTGCCCGATATATTGTGTCATATATACAACCGTAATTAGATTATATCATAATGTAGACTATGTTGACGTTGAACTAATTACCTGATCCACTTCCGGCATGAACTGTGTGAAATCAGAAAGTTAGTATGCATTAAACACTTTTAACAAAGTAACGTAAAAAAAGCAATATTTTATTTTATACACATCTAGTCATCGATAATTTACCATAATATATTTAACCTATATGCGCACATAAGATAAATTCAAACGTAATTGTACATAATTTAAATTACATTTATGCTTAATTTAACAAATAAATATGCAAAAAAATGTATATATTTCTTAACTTTAAATAGTATTGTTAGAAGTAGGATTCTGCAAACAAAGTTTTTTTGAAAGAACTAAAAATAAATTAGGTTTCATTACACGTATTTTTTTCATTGATATTTACTTTATAAACGTGTTCAACACGTTTTGAATTTTGACTAAAATTTACGGATATTTTGAACATAAAAAGACCTACCACTACCAGTCTAGGACCATAGATGCATGAAAAATAAGCACACAAAAAACATATACATAAATGTAATGTCTCAGAGGAATGACAGTAAACAGTCTGAGAGATAAAATCAGAAATGTTGAACTGAGAAAAAAGCCAGGAATATCATTCGCCACAGAATATATGATAACACAACAGACACAATGGTTTGCCATCTGACAAGGCAGAGTCATCAATGCAAAATACAATGAACCTTCAATAAAAGTTGTGAGAATACCAGATCCACAGGTCGATGACGAAAATGATGGATTCATGGAATATCTAAATCACTAGGAAACATAACAGCAGCAGAGTCGAACAGAAAGCAAAAAACCGCACAAAATTCCCGGTACGCGGAAAGGCAAATACGGAAAGAAAGAAGTAGAAAGAAAAAAGAATATGTCCAACAATAAATTATATCAAAGTCTAAAAATGTATATACGGAAACCTACTTAGCGGATTTATTTACGGAGAAGAAATGTGTGTGGAAAACATTCCTAACTTATAATATAATACAATCGGACTAACTGTCCGATATTTTCTGTCCAATATTTTATATCATATTTACAACTTTAAATATGTTTTATCACAATGTAGACTATACTGACGTCTTTTTACTTACCGGATCCACTTCCTGCATGAACTGTGTGAAAATAGATAGTTATAGTCCGTTCAGATTCGTTTGCCGAGATGTTATGATTTATAATTCAAAAAGTTCTTGATGATTTCACATGATTTTTGGCATACGGTGTTAAAATGTCCATGTCACGAGTACATATGTGTTACTCGATGTCTAGCTATAACGGTTTTCTTAAAGCGGCGAATTCCTTTGATCTTTGCCCATGTAACTATTATTTTGACCCTAATCAAAATGTTTTACAGTAATCTAGTGCAACGATGACCCATAGGCGTGTCCATGAAATATTACTTGGTGGCAAGTATACAAATTTTAAATTATATATAGAACTTTTGTTCGTAGAGTCAATTTGATATAGTTCCGTGCTCTTGGTGTGAGTTTCCCAAATGTTGTCGCTGCCTTTCAAATACGTACATTTAGTTCCTCATCTAAGGAAAGTGTGGCTGTAATAGTGGATCCAAGATAGCTGAACTTCTGTACTGACTCAAGCAGGCTTCCATTCAAAGTAATGGTTGTTGGTTTGCTTATAACATATTTTTGATTGCTTGGGTGGTCTTGAACAATAAACTGTTTAACAAATCAACTAGGAAATTTTGCAAATCAAACTATTTATCTGTAGACTTAATCAGAGTAATGATCATTCAGAATCAGACGAGTCAAATAGGTCGATTACTGCTTCGGGTGAACAAACAACAAACCATCCTTTTTCCAATATTCCTCTTCTTGTCGTAACACATGATCCTCACATTTTACCCAGTAGTCTTTATTTATATTTGATAGAGCCTGATTTGTAAGTGTCTCAACATCGCATAATTTGAAAGTTTTATTTGTATATGCTACGTGTCCTTTAACTTTTGCCCAAACTAGTTCTATAGGATTTAAGTGTGCATGATATGGAGGTAGTCTCAAACATCTATGGCCATGTTCTTGAATTAACTTGTCTATTTTAAATATCTTTGTACGTTGTGTCTGTTTTACAAGGCTAAACAATTCGGGTTTCAAGTAGCTGTCGTTAACTTGTATGTGTTCTTTTATGAGCCACGTTTTGATTGCATCTTTTGTACTTGATGATGTTGGGATTCTATCTTCTACGTTAACTACGTTATGGTATGAAGCATTGTCCATTATCAGACAAGAAGGTCGATCTAATATTGGAAGGATACTTTTCTCGATCCAGTCTTTAAATATGTGCCCATTCATTTCGGAGTGGTAGTCTCTATTGTCTATGGATTTTGAAATGAAAACGAGATGAGCATTCTGCAACAACCCATTATGTCTGCTACCTGCATGTGCAACTATCAAACGTTGCCCTTTACTGTTTGGTACTGATCTTTTAATACTTCCATCTGCTAACTGCCATTCCTTTTCATTTGTATGATGAGCGTTGATCCAAGTTTCATCTAACTAAACAATATCATAATCATTTTCGCGCATTTCCTTCACTTCACGTAAATACTTGCTTCTAAGAGCTACTAGATGTGGCTTCTCACAAATAATGTTTTTTCCACCAGCATACTTTCTAAAGGTGAAGCCTGCACTTCTTAATATTTTCCATAATGAAGTTTTTGATATTTCAATGTCGTTGTTAGTTTTCAGCCAAAGCTTCAACTTTCTAAGTGTCACTTCTTCGTTTATATCAAACATTCGACAGATTTCTCTTTTTACTAGGTCCTTATCAAAACTGTCTAACGTTTCTTTCCTTCCTTGCTTTCTTGCATTTGTTGGCAATAAATATCCGCTTCCTTTAACTATTCGATCAAATGAACGTTTACACAAACCTAAAATATGCATTGTTCTCTTCTCAGGGTTTGATAAAGAACAATAAAGATGTCCCTTTTTACGCTCTTTGCAGAAGTATTGATAAATCTTTATAGCAATGTTATGCTCAGTAAAATATTTTGCCTTTATATTCATTCTCACATAGACTTGCAGAAGATGATATGGATAGTGCCGCCTCCTTTCTGTAAATATTGAGATTTGCCTCTGAATTATGACTCGAACTCGAGTCTACGGCCGTGATTTTGACGTCACATAATTTCCGGTTTCGGCTAAAATGTCATTTTGTACTAAACGGGAAATTTCATATGTAACATTTCTTTATAAAAATTTATAGTGGAAACATAACTATTTTAGGACGGTGCGCATTCAGCCGTGAAGGTCATGCCTATATGTTAAAGAATCAGCTGTGAGATGTAAGCATCTACATAATCCCGCCGGTGTTTATAATATCGATTAACTTTTTTTTAATATAGGTTAAATAAGGCATCTTTGAAACTGGATCACATTTCTTTGATAAAAAAATATTTTTATAGCGACATTAGTATTCTAAACCTAACTTCAAAAGATCAATGCAAATGAACAATAAGTTTTTGAAAAAAATAAATTAATGTCTAGGCAAACGAATCTGAACGGACTATAGAATAGATTACAAATTATTAAAAAGAAACGTAAAAAGCAACATTTTTTTTTCAACATATCTAGTCATCGATAATTTAGCAAAAAATATTTAAACTCAATGCGCAATGTGCTAAAACTCAAACTTACTTTAAACGTAATTTTGATCGTTTTAAATTATGTCTTTCCTTAATTTAACCAAAAAAATATACAAATAAAATATTTTCATATTTGTTAACTTTAAATAGTATTTTTAAATTTGGATTCTGCAACAATGTATTCTGATAGAACTAAACATGTTTTAGGTTTTATTTTAAATTATCTTTTCCTCACAGATATAGACTTATTAGACGTGTCAAATCCCAATTTAGACTCAAACATTCGGATATTTTGCACATAAATAAAGCCTAAAATAAATTATTTCAAGGTCTAAAAATGTACCGCGGTTATCTGCGTAGCTGGTTTTCTTGTTGCAGGAACTTTGAGAAAATACATACTTAACTTGCAATAAATATTGCTAGAATGTCAGTAAAATGTAATACCTTATTTTCCACACATCTAGCCATTGATAATATATTGTTATTGTTATTGGTCATGGAAGTCCTCGGTATCACTGCAAACGAATTAAAATCCATAATTGCTCAACCGCCCGTGCCAGTGGAATCATCCGAATTACTAACACATATCCCAAACAAAGAAAGATAACTGTAGTCCCCATCGTAGCAGTCTCAGCACACGCCAAAAGACATAAGGCGAAACCGCGCAGAAAGTGAACACAGCCAACTGTTTCCTGTCATACGATATCATCGTAAACAAGCGGGATATCGAACCAGGACCAAAACGGATGAGACACACAGCTCACGGTGTGCACAGAGCACTTAACTCAGTAGCTCCAGCACCAAGCCGGACTTGGAATATGAGGAAACTGCAAGAAGGAACGCTTTTCAGACATAGCCTTCAATGGTTCCCGCAGCCTATCCACCATATACCATGGAAGTTCGCGTCCTCCCGAAAATGATGATCGTCATAGCACTTGATGATGTTAGGCCATCGTTGATGACTCCAATTCCAAACATATAGACACACAGTGGTGGTAAGTTATCATTTCCAATCCAACAGAAGCCACCTGACCTGTAGTTAGTAAAACCACAGAGAGAATATGATTTTGTGACCTTTACTGATTCAATTTTGGATTTGAATGTGTAGTTTACACAAGAGGAGAAGTTTTCAACTACAGTGATCCTATTTAAGGCAATTCTGGGATAGCAAGGCAAGTCTCCTTTATAGCAGCAGAACTTGATGTTGTCTGTTCCCTTCTTGTAGCTGCTGCCACACGATTCTGATGTTTCATTAACTTGGACATCATTCAAGAACAATGTCAGATTAACATTCTATAGATCTTGCTCTGCTGATGAAGTGCTTGGTGCAACAGTTGTATCAATCATACAGGAGGCTCCTGGTTTGTGGTCATTAATATCACAGACGGCATATGATGTTGTTATATTCAGTATTTCTTTCTGGGGTGTAAATATGTGCACACACATGGAGAGTGGTTTGTGGTCACAGTAATCCCATTAAAGGCAATTCTAGGGTAGCATGGCATAGCTGTTTCAGAACAGCACAATCCTATGATGTTTTCTGTGTTGGCGATAAAGCTGCTGCTGCTACACAATCCCGACCAATTATAGGTGTGGACATTATTCACTTGCAATGACAAAACTGCTTTGTTTACATCATAAAGCTCTGGAAGCGAATCATTTATGGGACTAATATTACAATTTATTCTTCCATCGGGGATATCTTCCATGAGTCCCCCCCCCCCAAAAAAAAAAAAAGTCTTTGGTTATAAAGCACATATGCTTTTGAGTTAAACACAAAATGAGCCCACCTCATAGATTCAAAATGATCCTTGCCAAAGTCATCCGTTTGCACAAGTTAGGTCCTTAGCTACCAACATCACAAACGAAGCCATCAAAATAAAGACTTTATCTACAGCGAAGGTTAACGAACTGTGAACAAACATTTATGTTCAAACCCTTGAAAACATTTTCAAAAAACTGCCAACTCGCTGCAATAACAGATATCTTGTATCGTGGTGTTCAAAGTAAACATTACTTAGTACATGGCTCGAATATAAATAAGCTGCCATTTTGGTGCGTCCCATGACGTCATCCAATAATAATAATAATAATATATCTTGTTATATAGTTTTAGGAAAATATCAAACTGTGTAAACATTCGATTTTAATGTAAATTACGTTAATTTTCTAACAAAGCGTGCGAGTAGAACACGCATCAGCTGTACATCACGCTGCACATCACCTGATAATATATAACGATAGTTAACCACATTGCTTACATGTGAAAAGGGGTAACACTTTGGAATTGTTAAGCTGTAGTATTTTTTCTCCGGTATATAATTAAACTATAATTTTAAAAAGTGGATTGGGTGATAAATGTAAGAAATGTAAAACATAACACTTCTCCAAACATATTAAAATAACGTGTAAGCGTATCAGAAAAAAATGAATGGAAATGGAACTAAATGGAAACGTTTGACAACATTTGATGAAGTTTGTCAAAAAAGTGCTCAAAATTTAGCTCTACTTTGCACGACTAAAGAGAATAAGTTACTCGTTTCTCATGTTGTAATTTGAAATACTCAAATGAGATCTAAGATGTATATTTTAATAGATACATATATTTACTTACGGAAACCATCGCAAAATTAAAAAGTGAATGCACAATTTCAGTTATATTTAATGTATACGTTATAGTAAACTTTGTAAATGACATACTTGTGTTTAATTTCATAGATATATATGCGAGGAAATTATTGTCATCTATTTTAACTTTCCAAACGCATCGTTCAAAGAAAGATTCAACATCAAAATATGTTAACACAATTAATTGTTTTGTATTTGAAATCTTTGAAATTTTATTTTATACTGAGAACAGTTTTCAAACTTGACAGTGATGATGTCAAATTCAGAAAACAAAAGGCGCAAGAGAAAGTAGACAATGCCGAGTACCGCGGGTATATCTTGCTCGTTATGTGGATGGCAATAATACAGACATATGCACCTACTCAAGACTACACAGATGAACAAATAGAGGCATACTATGAAGACCTAAATAAAGTTATGAAGCAAGTGAAATCTTCAGACATCTTGATTGTAATGGGTGACATGAACGCTAAAGTAGGAAAAGGTAGATATAAGACAATTATAGGAAATCATGGTTTAGGAAAAAGAAATGACAGAGGAGAAAGATTAATACAATTCTGTGAAGAAAACAGGCTGATAATATGTAACACCTACTTTGAGCAAGAGAAAAGGAAACTATACACATGGAAAAGCCCTGGGGATAGGAAGAGGAATCAAATAGATTACATAATGATAAAAGAAAGGTTCCGTAACAGCGTAAAGAAAGCCAAAACCTACCCAGGAGCAGATATTAATTCTGATCACAATCCTGTAATGATTAAAATGAAAATCAAACTAAAGAGAAACAAGCAAAAATCTGATTCATCAACAAACCCACTCGACATAACAGCTTTAAATCAAAAAGATATTAAAGATACCTATACAATACAAGTAAAGAACACATACCAGAAGCTGCTAGAGGAAGGAATTGAACAATACAGAAGAGAAAATCCTGATGAAAAAGTAACAACCAAATGGCAATGCATAAAGAAAAGCATACAAAAGCCTGCGACACCTTACCCAAAAGAGAAAAGAACAAAAAACAAAAATGGGTAACTAACACCATCTTAGAAAAAATGGAAGAAAGGAGACAAGCGAAGAACACTGCCCAATACAATAAAATAGATAATGAGATACGCAAAATGTGCAAAAAAGCAAAAGAAGACTGGCTCAGCCAAAAATGTAGAGAAATAGATACTATGGAAAGCAAACAAGACCTAAGAGGAATGCACACAGAAATAAAGAGAATGACTAATAAAAATAAAAAAGCCACAGAAGGTGGATGCATTGCAGACAAAAAAGGAAAAATGCTAACAGACAATAAGGATATCATAGAGAGATGGCAGGAATATATAACAGAACTATTTCATGATCAAAGGGACAAGAAACCAGTTATAAAATGTACATCAGGCTATAAAATCTTAAAATCTGAGGTGGAAAAAGCTATAAAAACAATGAAAAGGGGAAAAGCAGCAGGACCTGAAAGCATACAGATAGAGATGATACAGGCACTTGAAGATTTTGGCATTGAAGTGATTACAGACATATGCAACGACATATACCACACAGGATACATACCAAATGAACTAAAAACATCAACTTTCATTGCATTGCCTAAAAAGAATGGTGCAGTTGAATGCAGTGACTTTAGAACAATAAGCCTAATGAGCCATGTTACAAAAATCTTGCTAAAAGTTATACAAGGAAGGATTCAGAATAAAATCAATACTGAATTAGATGAGCAGCAATTTGGATTTAGGAAAAATAGCGGGACAAAAGAAGCCATATTCTGCATGAGAACATTAATCGAAACATACACAGAAGTAAACAAACCAATATATGCCTGCTTCATAGACTACACCAAAGCTTTTGATAGAGTACACCACAAACAACTTATAGAATGCCTAAAAGAGATACATCTAGATGACATGGATATACGACTAATATGCAATCTATACTGGGAGCAAACAGCAATAATAAAATATAACAAAGAGTTCTCTACACCCATTGATATAAAAAGAGGAGTAAGACAAGGATGCATCCTATCACCAAGCTTGTTCAATCTATACACTGAGCAAATCTTTAAAAACATCATAGAGATGCCAGGCCTACAAATTAATGGAAAGATAATCAATAACCTAAGATATGCTGACGATACTGTACTACTAGCAGAAAATCCTAAAGACCTACAACAATTACTTAATGAAATAAACACGACAAGCAAAAAATATGGACTAGATATGAATATCAAAAAGACTAAAACTATGATCATAAACAAAGAAAATACCCAAAACCCACAAGTGGATATCAAAATTGAAGGAATAGACCTTGAGACAGTTCAGAACTATAACTACCTTGGACATACTATAACCAGTGATGGAAAATGTACAACTGAAATAAACAAAAGAATAGGAATGGCAAAAAGTAATTTTAATGTCATGAAGGACATACTAACATCAAAACAAATAACACCAGAGCTAAAACTAAGAATAGCAAAATGTTACATCTTCTCAATATTCCTATATGGTGCTGAAACATGGACATTAGACAAGAAAACAGAACAGAGAATTGAAGCCTTTGAAATGTGGATATATAGAAGAATATGTAGAATTGGATGGAAGGAAAAGAAAACAAATGACAAAGTCTTAAAACAACTAAAAATGAAAAGAGAACTTCTGAACACAATTAGAACAAGACAAATGCGATTCTTAGGCCATGTTAAAAGACACAACAGCCTACTGAAAGTGATCCTGGAGGGGAAAATACAAGGTAAAAGAGGCAGAGGCAGACCAAGATTAACATGGACGAGTAACATCAAAAGATGGACAAATCAACCAATGACAACCTGCACCATCAAAGCAAGAGATAGAGCAAAATGGCGCTCCATGGTAGCCAACCTTCGTTGCGGAGACGGCACTCAATGATGATGATATGTGGATGGATCTGTCTGTCCAGGATTGGCATATTCAGCTACGAGAAAAGATGATCAGTAAAACAACACCCAGTTTGAGACACTGATGCTTTACCAAATTAATGACTTATCATGATTGGTTGCTACCAACCGTCAGTCAAGACGCCAAAGGCCACACAATTTTCAAACCGCGCTGATATTAGATTTTAACTCTCCAATATATTGTGTTCCCCATATTTTGTGTCATATATTCAACACTAACAAGATTTTATCATAATGTAGACGATATTGATGTTTATCTAATTACCTGATCCACTTCCGGCATGAACTGTGTAAAAACAGATATTTAGCTTACATTAAATATTGTTTTAAAAAAGTAACGTAAACAAGCAATATTTTATTTTATACACATCGAGTCATGGATAATTTACCAAAATATATTTAACTTGAATGCACACAAAGGAAAAATTTAAACTTATTTTAAAGTAATTTTACACGTTAAAAATTACATTAAACCTTAATTTAATAAATAATTATGCAAAAAAATGTTAATATTTATTAACTTTAAACAGCATTGTTAGAAGTAGGATTCTGTAAACAAAGTTTTTTTTTGAAAGAAATAAAAATGCATTAGGTTTCATTACACGCATTTTTTCAGAGATATTTACTTTATAAACTTGTTGAACGAGCTTTGAATTTAGACGAAAATAGATGGATATTTTGAACATAAAATGATCTACCACTGCCAGTCTTGGACCATAGATACAGGAACAATAAGAAAAAAAAAGACATATACAGAGATGAAATGTGTCAAACGAATGACAGGAAACAGTCTGAGAGATAAGATCAGAACTGAAGAACTGAGAAAAAAAGCTAGAATTAGCCCACTCCATAGAATTTTTTTTGTTCGCCAGCATTCATTCTCTAATGAAGTCCCTAGGGACTAGGAGCTGAATGTTCCGTGTTAATCAATTTTTCCTTGGCAGCCTTGGGCACAGATAAGTCCGACTTCAGATTTACTCAAATTTTTGTCCGTGGATAAATAATGTTTTTTTTTAAGCCGGGCCTTCCAATTAAAATCACGGGTGGTTGCCGCAGCGAGAAATCATAAATAAAAAAAAAAAAAACCAACCGGTGTAGCCGGGATTTTAACACACGACCTCTCCTTCTCGAGGCCGGCGTTTTGCCTCAAGACCAGCCATATAAAGAAACAACAGACAAAATAGTTTGGTCTTATGACAAGGCAGAGTAATCAAAACAAAACACATCGAGCCAACAATAACCGTTGCGAGAATGCCAGACCCAAGGGTCGATCACGAAAATGACGGAGGAAGTGTTGGAGAGTGTTCAACACTCCAAGGTATGGTAACAGCTTAACAAGGAAGGAACACAACAAAATACTGACGTTTCGGCCTGTGGCCTTCAAATTACAGGGACAACGACAGCAAACGATGAAGCACAATTATCTATAACTACATGTTAGATGATCAGGTTAACGAAGAGGTGGATAAAAAAGAAGAAAGTAGAATGTTAAAATAAGAAAGGAGGCGACATGACGGGAGGTAGGATGAGTGTCGCGATGTGTAAAATAGAAAGATTGAGATATAGTAAAAAGTGAATACTGTATCGTAAAACGTATATGAAAATCACTTAGCTCAAACAACTTGTCTGTCCGCCGTGAAGAAATGCGATTGAATGACTATATGTATGACACTGCCCGGAGAGCATCACGTGACGGAAGAACACGAGGAACGGATCGTGGGAAACAATTTAGAGGGGAGGATGGGAGGTTTATTAGGCGGAGAAGAAATGGCGGGTCAGCCAGACTAGTGTGAACACCGGTCGAAATAAATAGAAACCAAAATAATTGCTCAGGTAAGGCATGTCTGCGTATATATATATATATATATATATATATATATCATATTGTAAAAAAGTCAGTAAAAGGTAATACCTTATTTTCTATACATCTAGTCATCCATAATTTAGCACCATATTTAACGTCAATACCTACACATACCTACATTAGAAATGAAAAACTGAGAAAAAAGCTAGGAGTAGCCCTCGCCACATAAAATATGAAGAAACAACAGTCACATGTTTTTAATTATGTGACCAAGCAGAATAATCAAAGCAAAACACAATGAACCCTCAATAAAAGTTGCGAGAATACCAGACCCTAGGGTCTATCACAAATATGATGGATCGATGGAATATTAGAAGCACTAGGAAACATAACAATAATTATCATCATCATGTGCCGTACCGGTAGGCGTTGGCGATCATGTCCGTCCACAATCCTCTATCCACAATGCATCGTATAAGTACTGTTGTTGTCTGTTTTCCATGCCATGACACCTATCTATCCAGTATTTTCTCTCTTTGTCGTCCGCGCTCACTCTTTCCTTTTATTTTGCCAGTTGTAACCAAGTATTCCAACTTTCTTTTTCTCATGATGTGCCCAAAAAATGTTGATTGCTTCTTTCTGATGTATTTTAAGAGCTCTATTTTTGTGTTGGCCAGTTTAATAACTTTCTCACTGGTCTTTTTAGCTGTTCAGGGAACTTTCAACATTCTTCTGAGAAATCCCATCTCTGTGGCATCTAATTGTCTTTTCATTTGTTTGTCAATTGTCCATGATTCGCTTCCATAGGTCAGAATTATTTCTATATATAGCAGAGAAAGTACGGCTAATGGTATATAATAGCGGGAAATGGTGTGAAGGGAAGTACACACCAAGAGATAAAGAATGGGGAAATATAAATTAAGCACATACATATACAGAAAAGAAGATGACGTAAAGAGAGGGCCATGACGTAGCAGAGAGTTACGGTTGCAAGGGGACCAACGAAGAATAGTCACTTGGAGCCGGACCGTCGAAGAGAGAGGACGTACTTTAAGTGGGAGCAACACTTGGAGCCGGACCGTGAAAGAAAGAAATAAATAAAGAAAACGGCTCCAAGTAAAAAGAGGAAGCGTTCGTGTTGAGTATTCAAATAACCTTTCAATTGGTGAAGCCTTCGGTTGGTGTGACTTTCAAAGTGTTATCCTTCAAATGTGACACCACCATCAAGTAACATTTTATTTTAAGCTTTGAGGGAGAATTTAAAGAAGCACCGCCTTCATATATAGCATCGATGAACTCTCGTTCTCATTTCTATTGACATGGATTTGTTGGATAATACATTTTTCATTTTATGAAATGCTATTTTGGCCTGAGCTATTCTGATTATTATTTATGTGCTGCATCTTCCATCTGATGTTATCACTGTGCCCAAGTATTTCAAACGTTGCACTTGTTTCAGATTTGTCTTGTTTATGTTTATGTTGCATGATGGTGATGATTGTTTCTTCGATATAACCATTACTTCTGTTTTCTTACTATTCAGACTGAGAACTTTCTTGTGGCTTTCCTTTAAATATTATAGATATCATTATTTGTAGCTCATTCTTTGTCTCTGCTAATAAGAATGTGTCATCCGCATATCGTAAATTATTTATGTTGTGACCGTTGACTTCAATTCCTTTTTTGTTTACTATTGATCGCATAATATGTTCGCTGTACAGTGAAATCAAATCCGACGACAGAACACAGCCTTATCCCTCTTTGTTTTATAAATTGAAATTATCCTGTTTGGTTGTTAATTCGTATAGCCGCTGTTTGTTGCCAGTACATGTTTTTTTTATGATTCGCAGATCAATGCCATCAATGTTTAATTTCTCCAGCATATTGATTATTTCCACGTGCTTTACTTTGTCAAATGCCTTCCACAAATCCTCATTGTTCCTCAATTATGTCTTATTTTATTTGTTCCTTACACGTCTAATGATGAATCTTATTAATATTTTAGTCACGTGGCTCATGAGACTAATAGTACGATGGTCTTCACAATAAGTGGCGCCTGACTTCCTCGGTATGGCTACAACGATATATTTTAGTTGCTCTTCAGGTATGTGTCCAGTGTTATATAAGTCATTGAGTTGTTTTGTTATGACTTATACTCCCAGCTCTCCTAATGCATTTATCTCTTCGATTGTTATATTGTCGGGACCTGGAGCTTTGCCTCTTTTCATGTGTTGAAATGCGTCCTCCTCTTCACTCTGTATTATTGGTGGTCATGTGTCTTCATTTTAATTGTTTAATTCTGGTCTTTCATCATCATAGAGTTGACTGATATATTATTTTCATCTTTCCATTGTCTTCTCCTGTCCCATTATTATATTTCTTCCTTTGATTTAACACACCCTGAAACTTTGACTTCTTTTCTTCCTGTTAATTCATTTAACTGATTGTGCAAAAATTTTGAGTCTTTCTTTTGTTGTTTTTCCATGTCTTCACATTTCTGTTTTAAACCATCCTTCCTTTGCTTCTCTTCATTTGTTTTGGATCTCTTTGTGCAATATTGTGTATGTCCGTTCTTCTTTCTTATGTTTTCTTTTTTCGTCCAGTAGTTGTATTATTTCTTCAGTCATCCATTTCTTTTTGTGGATTCTTTTAGTCACTGGTATTACTGCTTTTGATGTTTGTTGAATCTATTTTTGAGCATTTCCCACTGTTCCTGGATGTCCTGTATTTTCTTAATAGCATTATATCTATTTTGTTCTATCATGCTGTACTTATCACTCAACTGTTTATCTACTCTTAGCATATCTAGTTCTAATTGCATATTTCTTGGTGATTTCTGTGCATTCCGCAGTTTTATTCTTATCTTTCCAACTACTGGTACATGGTCACTATTGCAATCTGCTCCTGGCCTTGTTTTAACAGATGTTAGTCCATTTCTGAATCTTCTCTGTACCAGTATAAAATCAATTTGATTGTGTACTTTTTTGTCTGGACTTTGCCATGTCCATAGTCGCCTAGGGTGTTGTTTGAACCAGGTATTACCTATAATCATTTCATGTGATGTAAATGATATAATTGTGTTTAACTTCATAGATATATGCGAGGAAAATATTGTCATCAATTGAAACTTTCAGACCGCAAAGAAAAATGCAACATCAAAATATGTTAAAAGCACACACAATTATTTGTTTTGTATTAGAAATATTCGAAATGTTATGTTATAATGAGAACTGTTTTCAAACCTGACAGTGTTGATCACAAATTCAGAAGACAAAAGGTGCAAGAGAAAGAAGACAAGGCCGAGTACCTCGGGTACATCTTGCTCGTTATGTGGATGGATCTGTCTGTCCAGGATTGGCAAATTCAGACACGAGAAAACATGATCAGTAAAACAACACCCAGTATAAACACTAATGCTTTACCAAACTACTGACTTATCATGATTGCTTGCTACCAACCGTCAGTCAAGACGCCAAATGCTATATAGTTTTCATGCCGCGCTGATATTAGATTTAAACTTTCCGATATTTTATGCCCGACATTTTGTGTCATATATTGAACAGTAAAAAGATGTTATCATAATGTAGACGATATTGATGTTTATATATTATTACCTGATCCACTTCCGGCATGAACTGTGTAAAAACAGATAGTTAGCATACATTAAATATTATTTTAAATAAGTAACGTAAACAAGCAATATTTTATTTTATGTACATCGTGTCATCGATAATTTATCAAAATATATTTAAGCGGAATGGACACAGAGGAAAGATTAAAACTTAATTTAAACGTAATTTTACATGTTTAAAATTATTTTCATGCTTAATTTAACAAAGAATTATGCAAAAAAAATGTTCATATTTCTTAACTTTAAATAGTATTGTTAGAAGAAGGATTGTGTAAGAATATAATTTGAAAGATCTAAAAATGTATTAGGTACACGTATAACAGGGAATTGCACACCAAGAGATCGGGAAGTAAAAATTAAGCACACAGGTACACAGAAGGATAAATGACAAAAAAAATGAAGTTTATGACGTAGGGATAGAGAGACGGTTGTGGGGAGACAACGAAGATAGTTAGTTTGAGATCGGCTGTCGTGATGAACGGACGTGTAGTTCAGGACAGAGTAGAATATAAGTGGAAACGTATTCAAGGAACCCTGTAGAGATGGATAGTTGGAAGCTTAGTAGAATATAAGTGGAAACGTATGCAAGGAACCCCGTAGAGATGGATAGTGGAAGCTAAGTAGAATATAGGCGACTGTGGAAACGTATGCAAGGAACCCTGTAGAGATGGATAGTTGGAAGCTTAGTAGAATATAGGCTACTGTGGAAATGTATGCAAGGAACCCTGCAGATAGATGTAAAGTTTTAAACCAGATAGATAGATTAAGGAGGATCGTTAAATGATTGTTGTATTACCTTGATATAACCAGAAGTGTGAATTGATAGAGCCTAATAAAAAGGCTGCCGATCAATTAAATAATGGTGTTCGTGTGAAGTTTATTCACAGCAGACACACTTTCACGGCTCCTGAACGTTTGGTTCGTGAAGGGGCACGAACATTGGCCGTTAGTAACAGCTCTCACAAGGTTTAATGGTCAACAGACGGTCAAAGTGTTCGTTACACATTCACAAATGCGTATAGGACTTCAAAGGTCACAATCAAACAATGGGGCGCTTAAAGAGAATAAAATAGAATAGAAAACACAAGGGCAACACGTGTATTTTTTTCAAAGATATTTACTTTATAAACGTGTTCACCGCGTTTTGAATTTAGACAAAAATATACGGACATTTGAACATAAAAAATCTACCATTACCAGTCTAGAACCATAAATGCAGGAACAATAAGCAGCAAAAAGAAACATATACAGAAATATAATGTGTCAGACGAATGATATGAAACAGTCTGAGAGATAAAACCAGAAATGAAGAACTGAGAAAAAAGCTAGGAATATCACTCGCCATAGAATATATGAAGACACAACAGACAAAATGTTTAGTCATGTGACAAGACACAGTCATCAAAGCAAAACACAATGAAACGTCAATAAAAGTTGTGAGAACACCAGGCCCACGGGTAGATGATTAAAATGATGCATTCATGGAATATTATAAGCACTAGGAAACATAACAGCAGCAGAGGCGAACAGAAAGCACAAGACCGCAAAATACATCTCCCCAGGATGTTGAAATGCAAATAAGGAAGAAAAAAAAAAGAAAACAAAAAATAAATTATATCAAAGACTACACATTACATATACGGAAACCTGCTTAGCAGATTTATTCACGGACAAGAAATGTGAGTGAAAAAAAAAAGATTTTTAACTTACAATAGAATACAATCGGACTAAATGTTCGATACTTGAGTCCGATAGTTTATCTCATATTTACAACCTTAAATATGATTTATCACAATGTAGACTATATTGACGTATTCCTACTTACCGGATCCACTTGCGGCATAAACTGTGTGAAAATAGATAGTTAGCATACATTAAAAATTGTTAAAAAGAAACTTAAAAAGCAACCAATTATTTTTTACACATCTAGTCATCGATAAAATATATTTAACATCAATGCGCAATGAGCTAAAACCCAAACTTATTTTAAACGTAATTATAAACGTTTTAAATTGTTTTTCCTTAATTTAACTAAAACATATAGAAATAAAAGAGTTTAATATTTCTTAACTTTAAATAGTATTTATTAATTTGGATTTTGCAACAATATATTTGATAGAACTAAAAATGCATCATGTTTCATTATACTTTTTTTTTTCTCATAGATATAGTCGTTTTAGACTTGTCTAATCCGCTTTGAATTTAGACTCAAACATTTGATTGTCTGCACATAAATAAGAAATAAATTATTTCAAAGTCTAAAGATGTACCGCGGATATCTGCGTAGCTGGTTTTCTTGTTGAAGGAACTTTGAGAAAATACATACTTAACTTGCAATAAATATTGCTAGAATGTCAGTAAAATGTAATACCTTATTTTCCACACACCTAGTCATCAACAATTTATCACGATAGTAAACCTCATTGCTTACATGTGAAAAGGGGTAACACTTTGGAATTGTTAAGTTGTTGTATTGTTTCTCCGGCATATAATTAAAATATAATTTTTAAAAGTCGATTGGGTGATAAATGTAAGAAATGTAAAAAATAAAACACTTCTTGAAGCATATTAAAATATCGTGTAGGCGTATCAGCAAAAACTGAATGAAGATGTAAATAAATGGAAACGTTTAACACAATTTGACGAAATTTGTCAAAAGTGCTCAAAAGTTAGCTCTAATATGCACGATTAAAGAGAATAATTTACTCGTCTCTCAAGTGGTAATTTGAAGCACTCAAACACATCTAAGATGTATATTTTGAGTGATACCTATATTTACTTACGGAAGCTGAGCAAAATTAAAATGTGAATGCAAAATTTCAGTTATATTTAATGTATACGTTATAGTAAACTTTGTAAATGATATACTTGTGTTAATTTCATAGATACATGCGAGGGAAATATTGTCACCTATTTTAACTTTCAAACCGCATCGTTCAAAGAAAGATTTAACATCAAAATATGTTAGAAATACAATCACAATTAATTTCTTTGTATTAGAAGCCTTCGAGTGTTTATTTTATACTGAGAACTGTTTTCAAACCTGAAAGTGCTAATGTCAAATTCAGAAGACAAATGGCGCAAGAGAAAGGAGACAAGGCCGAGTACCGCGGGTACATCTTGCTCGTTATGTGGATGGATCTGTCTGTCCAGGACTGGCATATTCAGCCACGAGAAAAGATGATCAGTAAAAACAACACCCAGTATGAGACACTGATGCTTTACCAAATTACTGACTTATCATGATTGCTTGCTACCAACCGTGAGTCAAGACGCCAAAGGCCACACAATTTTCAAACCGCGGTGATATTAGATTTTAACTCTCCGATATATTGTGTTCCCCATATTTTGTGTCATATATTGAACATTAAAAAGATGTATCATAAGTTAGACGATACTGATGTTTATCTAATTACCTGATCCACTTCCGGCATGAACTGTGTAAAAACAGATATTTAGCTTACATAAAATATTGTTTAAAAAAAGTAACGTAAACAAGCAATATTTTATTTTATACACATCGAGTCATGGATAATTTACCAAAATATATTTAACTTGAATGCACACAAAGGAAACATTTAAACTTATTTTAACGTAATTTTACATGTTACAAATTATATTAAGGCTTAATTTAACAAAGAATTATGCAAAAAAAAAATGTTAATATTTCTTAACTTTAAATAGCATTGTCCGAAGTAGGATTCTGTAAACCGCGTTTTGTAGAAAGAAATATTGCTGTATTAGGTTTCATTACACGTATTTTATTTTCTCAAAGATATTTACTTTTTTAAACGTGTTCAACGCGCTTTGAATTTATACTAAAATATACGGATATTTTAACATAAATAAACATACAACTGCCAGTCTAGGACCATAGATGCAGGAACAATAAGAAAAAAAAACCTATACAGAGATGTAATGTGTCAAAACGAATGACAGGAAACAGTCTGAGAGATAAGATCAGAACTGAGAAAAAAAAATCTAGAATTAGCCCTCGCCATAGAATATTTTTTGTTCGCCAGCTTTTTACCTCTAATGAAGTCCCTAGGGAATAGGAGCTAAATGTTCCGTGTTAATCAATTTTCCTTGGCAGCCTTGGGCACAGATAAGTCCAACTTCAGATTTACTCAATTTTTTTTTTCCGTCGATAAATAATTTACTTTTAAGCCGGGCCTTCTGCTCAGACCACGGGTAGTTGCCCCAGAGAGAAATCATAAATAAAAACCCAAACGGTGTAGCCGGGATTTTAACCGACAACCTCTCTGTCTCGAGACCGGCGTTTTGCTTCAAGACCAGCCAGTTCCTGCCATTGAATATATGAATAAACAACAGACAATATCGTTTGGCCATATGACAAGCCGAATAATCAAAACAATACAAAATGAGCCCACAATAACCGTTGTGAGAATGCCAGACCCAAGGGTCGATCACCAAAATTATGGAGCCAGTGGTGGAGTGTTCAACACTCCAAGGTATGGTAACAGCTTAACAAGGAAGGAATACAACACAATATTGACGTTTCGGCTATGGCCGTCTTCAAAATACATGTTCAACGATAACGAACGATGAAGCACAATTATCTATAACTACATGTTAGATGATCAGGTTAATGAAGAGGTGGACAGAAAAGAAGAAAGTAGAATGTTGAAATAAGAAAGGAGGCTACATGAGGCGAGGTAGGATGAGTGTCGCGATGTGTAAAATAGAAAGATTGAGATGTCAATAGTAAAAAGTAAATAATGTATCGCCAATCGTATATGAACATCACTTAGCTCAAGCAACATGTGTGACCGCCGTGAAGAAATTCGAGTGAATGATTATGTGTATCACACTGCCTGGAGAGCATCACGCGAGGAAGAACAAGAGGAACAGATCGTGGAAAAAACAATTTAGAGGGGAGAATGGGCGGTTTATTAGGGGAAGAAGAAATGGCGGGTCAGCCAGACTAGTGTGCAAAACAGCGGTCGAAGTAAATAGAAACGAAAACAATAGCTCAGGTAAGGCATGTTTGCGTCTATATTCATATATCTGATATCATATTGTATAAGCGTCAGTAAAAGGTAATACCTTATTTTTATACATCTAGTCATCCATAATTTAGCAACATATTTAACGCAAATACCTATACGTTAAAAGAGCTAACCGGTTGGAATTTGTAAGCTGCCTTAATTTTTCTCCGGCATTTATTTAAATATAATTGTACAAAATTGGATGAGCTGATAAATGTGACGAAAGCGAAACATAAAACATCTCGAAACATTATAAAATAACGGATTGTGTTTCAGCAAAGAATTACTGAAGATTGAAATAATTATAAAAGTTCGACAACGTTTAACGAAATTTGCCCACAATTCTTCAAATAAGCTCGAGATTTTCAGGAAGGCCGAGAAGAAGTTAACTGTTTCTCATGTTTCCTTTTGAAGCACTCTAAAGAGGTAAAAAAATTATATTTTATTGATACATATATTTACTTACGGGAGCCATGCCCACCTGTAAAAAGAGAATGCAGCATTTCAGTTATATTTAATGTATACATTTTAGTAAACTTTGTAAATGATATACATGTTTAATTCATAGATATATTCAAGAAAAATATTGTCATCAATTTAAACTTGTTTGACCGTTGATTCAAGAACAAAGTTTAAAAAAAAATAACTTCTCATTATCATCAGCGAGTGCCGTCTCCGCAACGAAGGTTGACTACCATGGATCGCCATTCCATTCTGTTTCTTGCTTTGATGGTGCAGGTTGTCATCGATTGAGTTGTCTACTCTTTTGATGTTACTTTCCATGTTATTCTTGGTTTGCCTCTGCCTCTTTTACCTTGTATTTTCTCTTCCAATATTACTTTTAGTAGGCTGTTATGTCTTTCAACGGGTCCCAAAAATAACTACTACTGAGATTTAATGTGTAAAACGAATGACAGGAAATAGTCTGAGAGATAAAATTAGAAATGAAGAACTGAGAAAAAAGCTAGTAGTAGCCCTCGCTACAGAAAATATGAAGAAACAACAGTCACAGTGTTTTATGTATGTGACATGGTAGAGTAATAAAAGCAAAACACAATGAACCCTCAATAAAAGTTGCGAGAATACCAGACCCTAGGGTCTATCACAAATATGATGGATCGATGGAAATTAGAAGCATTAGGAAACATAACAGCAGCAGAGGCGAATTGACAGCAAAATGCAATCGGACTAACTGTCCCATATTGTATGTCGTGTTTTCAACGTTAAATAGCTTTTTTATCACAATGTAGACTATACTGACGTATTTCTACTTACCGGATCCAATTCTGGCAAGAACTATGTGAAAACAGATAGTTATTATACATTAAACATTGCAAAAAAGAAACGTAAAAAAAAATATTTTATTTTCTACACATTTAGTTCTGGATAATTTAGCAATATATTCAACCTGAATGTGCACAGAGCTAAAACTCAAAGTTATTTAAACGTTATTTTAAACGTTTCAAATATTATTCATGCGTAATTTAACCAATAATTAAATATGCAAATAAAACTTCATATTTCATAACTTAAGTTCACTGTTAGAAGTAGGATTCTGCAACAATATTTGAAGGAACTAAAATGCGTAAGGTTAAAATGATTTTAAAAATATATTGCATTTTTCAATCGCGTTTCAATCCGCATTGAATTTAACCTTAGGACATTCGGATATTTGCACATATATAAGATCTAAAATAAATTTCATAACATACTAAATATTTATGGATGGACTTACCTGATTTTTTTACGGAAAGAACTGTGTGAGAAAATATATACTTAATTTATAATAAATATTGCAAACAAGTCATTTAAAGGTAATACCTTAAATTCTACAACATCTAGGCATCGATATTTAGTAAGATATTTAAAGTCAATATATTTATGTTAAAAGAGGTAAGACTTTGAAATTGGTAAGCTGTCTTATTTTTTCTTCTGCATTTAATTAGAATATAACTTTTAAAATTGAACGAGATAATAAATGTGAGGAAAGAAAAAACATAAAACATTTCGAAACATACTAAAATAACGTGTATACCTTTCGGGAAAGAATGACTGAAGATGGAAATAAAAATACAAGTTTGACAACGTCTGACGCTGTTTGCCAAAAGTGCTCTAAATAAGCTCGAGATTTCAGAATGGTCGAGAAGAAGTTAACTGTTTCTTATGTTCCATTTTTAAGAAACAGGTATAACATGTATGTTTTAATTGATACATATATTTACTTATGAGAACCATGATCAACTGTAAAAAGAGATTGCATCATTTCAGTTATATTTAATTTATAAATTATAGTAATCTATGTAAAATATATACTCGTTTTTATAGATATGCGCATAGATATGTGCAGAAAAATATTGTTATCAATTTAAACTTTAAACCGCATCGTTCAAAGAAAGATTCAAAAGCAATGTATGTTAGAAGCACACGCAATTAATTGTTTTTAATTATAAATCTTATAAATTGTATGTTATACTGAGAACTGTTTTCAAGCCGCTCTGATATAATATTTTAACTCTCCGATATTTGTGCCTGATATTGTATGTCATATATAAAACTTAATTAGATTTATCATAATGTAGACTATAATGACGTATATCTATTTACTGATCCACTTCCAGCGTGAACTGTGTGAAAACAGATAGTTTGCATACAATTAACATTGTTAAAATAAAGCAACGTAAACATGCAATATTTTATTTTATACACATCTATTGATCGATAATTAACCAAAATATATTTAACCTGATTGCACACATATAAAAAAGTGAAACTTATTATAAACGTAATTTTACATGTTTTAAATTGTATTAATGCTAAATTTAACAAAGAATTATGCAAAAATGTTAATATTTCGTAACTTTAAATAGTATTATCAGAGGTAGGATTCTGCAAACAAAGTTTTTTGAAAGAACTAAAAATGCATTTTGGTTTCATTACACGTATTTTTTTTTTTTAAATATTAACTTTATAAACGTGTTCAACGCGCTTTGAATTTAGACTAAAATATACGGATATTTGAACATAAAAAGACCAACCACTGCCAGTCTAACCACAGATACAGGAACAAAAAGCAATAAAAAAAACATATACAGATATGTAATTTGTCAGACGAATGACAGGAAACAGTCTGAGAGATAAAATCAGAAATGAAGAACTGAGAAAAAAGCTAGGAATATCACTCGCCATAGAATATATGACGACACAACAGAAAACATTATCTGCCATGTTATAAGGCAGAGGCATCAAAGCAAAACACGATGAAACTTCAATAAAAGTGTTGAGAATACCAGGTCCACTGGTCGACGACGAAAATCCAGGATCCATGGAATATTAGAAGCACTAGGAAACATAACAGCAGCAGAGGCGAAGAGAAAGCAAAACACTGCAAAATACATCTTCGAGTACGCTGAAAGGCAAATAAGGAAAGAAAGAAGAATGAAGTAAAAAGAATAACACCTAAAATAAATTATATGAATGTCTAAAAATGTATATACGGAAGCCTACTTAGCGGATTTATTCACGGAAATAAATGTGTGTGGAAAAAAATTTCTTAACTTATAATAGAATATAATCGGTCTAACTGTCCGATATTTTATCTCATATTTACAACTTACATGTGAAAAGGGGTAACACTTTGGAATTGTTAAGCTGTAGTCCCTTTTTCTCCGGCATATAATTAAAATATAATTTTTTAAAATGGATGGGGTGATAAAAAAAACAAATACAAAACATAACACTTCTCGAAACACATTAACATATCGTGTAGGCGTATCAGCAACAAATGATTGTAGATGTAAATAAATGGAAACGATTGACACAATTTGACGAAGTTTATCAAAAGTGCTCAAAATGTAGCTCTATTATACACTATTAAAGAGAAAAAATTACTCGTTTCTCATGTTTTAATTTGAAGTACTCAAAACAGAACTAAGATTTTATTTTAATTGATACCTATATTTACTTACGGAAGCCACGGCAAAACGGAAAAAGGAATGTAAAATGTTTAGTAAACTTTGTAAATGATATAAGTGTGTTTAAGTTCATAGATATGTGCGAGGAAAATATTGTCATCATTGAAATTTTCAAACCGCAAATAAAGATTCAACATCAGAATATGCTAGAAGCACACACAATTAATTGTTTTGTATTGGAAATCGTCGAAATGTTATGTTATAATGAGAACTGTTTTCAAACCTGAAAGTGCTAATGTCAAATTCAGAAGACAAATGGCGCAAGAGAAAGGAGACAAGACCGAGTACCGCGGGTACATCTTGCTCGTTATGTGGATGGATCTGTCTGTCCAGAATTGGCATATTCAGCCACGAGAAAAGATGTTGAGTAAAACAACACCCAGTATGAGACACTGATGCTTTACCATGACTTATGCTACTGACTTATCATGATTGCGTGATACCAACCGTCGGTCGAGACGCAAAAGGCCATTTAGTGCTCAAACCGCGCTGATTAGATTTTAACTCTCCGATATTCTGCTCCTTATATTGTGTGTCATATATACAACCTTAAATAGATTTTATCCGAATGTAGACAATATTGACATATATCTAATTACCTGATCCACTTCCGGCATGAACTGTGTGAAAAACAGATAGTTATCATACATTAAACATTGTTTTAAAAAAGTTACGAAAACAAGCAATATTCATTTGATGCACATCGAGTCATCGTTAATATACCAAAATATATTGAACCTGAATGCACACATAGGAAAAATTCAAACTTATTTTAAACGTAATTTTACATGTATTAAATTATATCCATGCTTGAAAAAAACTATTTTAACAAAGAATTATGCAAAAATTTGTTCTTAGTTTTTATCTTTAAATAGTATTGTTTACAAGTAGGATTCTGTAACAATATTTTTGAAAGAACTAAAGATACATTCGGTTTTCATTACACGCTTTAAAAAAAAATCTTTCTTTTCACCCGCCTTGAAATTTAGACTAAACGATACGGATATTTTGAACATAAATAAACTAACCACTGCTAGTCCTGGAACATAGATGCAGGTACAATAAGAAAAAAAAAACATATACAGAGACGCAATGTGTCAAACGAATGACATGAAACGGTCTGAGAGATAAGATCACAAATGACGAACTGAGAAAAATAGCTAGAAATTATCCTCGCCATCAAATTTGTTTTCTCTTTCGTCAGCTTTGTTACCTCTAACGAAGTCCCTAGAGACTAGGCGCTGAATTGTCAGTGTTAATCCATTTTTACCAGGCAGCCTTAGGCATTAGGTAAGTCCGACTTCGGCGACACTCATATTTTTTTCCATCCATAAGTAATTTATGTTTTAAGCCGGGCCTTGCTGCTCAGACCACGGGTTTGCCGCAGAGAGAAATCATAAATAAAAATCGTATTATTACGCCGGCCTTTTGTCTCAAGACCAACCAGTTCCTGCCATAGGATATATGAAGAAACAACAGACACAATATTTGGCCATGTGATAAGGCAGAGTAATCAAAACAAAACACAATGAACCCTCAATAATCGTTTGCGAAAATGCCCCAAAAGGTCGATCACGAAAATAATGGATCGATGGAATATTAGAAGCACTAGGAAATATAACAACAGCAGAGGCGAACAGAAAGCGAAAGACCGCAAATTATATCTTCCCTCGACGCTGAAATGCACATGAGAAAGGAAAGACGAATACAAATAAGACCGAAGCATAAATTATATCAACGTCTAAAAATGAATAGATCGATACCTACTTAGCGGATTTATATACGAAAGTTCTTTGTGAAAAAATAGATTCTTAACTTACAATAGAATACAACCGGACTAACTGTCCGACATTTTCTGTCGGATATGTTGTGTCATATTTACAACCTTAAATATGCACAATATTTATTTTTTTTATCACAATATTTTTTACACACATTTAGTTATCGATAATTTACCAATATATTTAACTTGAATGTGCTACTCAAACTTATTGTAAACGTTATTTTAAACGCCTCAAATTATATTCATGCTTAGTTTAAGATATATTCTTTTTCAGATGAAGTTCAAGCCGCATTGAATTTAGCCTTAGACATTCGGACATTATGCAAATAAATAAGATCTAAAATAAATTATTTCAAAGACTAAATATTTATAGATAGATATCTACTTACAGGATTTTTTTTGCGGAAAGAACTGTGTGAGAAAATAGATAATTAGCATACAATAAATAATGTTTCAAAGTGAGTAAAAGGTTTGTCCTTATTTTCTATACATCTAGTCATCCATAATTTAGCAAGATATTTAACGTCAATACCTACATGTTAAAAGAGCTTACAGTTTGGAATTGTTAAGCTGTCTTGTGTTTACTTCGGCATATAATTAAAATATAGTCTATAAATATTACAAAAATTTCTTCTAATTAAATATTGATTTTGTTCTGAATTGTTTCTTGTATAACAATTAGTAAGATTTGTGTTACATGACCAACTAGGTTTATTGTCCTCAAATCTCTTTATTCAGCTGCCCCATTCTTTTTAGGAAATGCAACGAAATTTGAAGTTTCTGGTTCTTTTGGTATGTATCCTATATTGTATTTGTTGTTGCATATGACTGCGATCACTTCAATTCCATAAACATCTTACCAATATGAAAAAAGGTAGCAAAAGGTACTGCAAAATATATAGAGGTATATCACTTCTCACACGAGGGAAAGGTATACGTCTAATTATAGAAAATTGTGTGAGACCATTAATAGTATTAGAGGTAAGCGGTTCTCCAATGGGGTTCCGAGAAATAAAGAAAAACTTTCGAGAATGTACTGACGCTCTAATCACCGTTAAAAAGCTAGATGACAAGATGACAAAAAACAATCATAATGTGTACATAGCTTTCATTAACCAGGAAAAAGTATTCGACAGAGTAAACAGAGAACAACAAAGGGAGAAATAAATAAAATATTGAGGAAGCCTACATCTAACCAACATCTATAAATCTTTCTACATCAAAAGCAGCTGCACAGTCAGAACAGCAACGGGCTGCACAGACTACTTCGAAGTTAGATTAAGCGTGAGACAGGGGTGAGTGCCATTTTCTTGTTGTTTATTACGTGCATGGGCTAAATATGCGAGGTAGCCAACCAATTGGAGACCTTAAAATATTGTTCTTATTAGTAGGATTCCGCAGCAATATATATATATATATATATATATATATATATATATATAAGGCAGTAGGCGGTGTTAACCGTCTTTCAGGCATTCCATACACCTCCTTTCAATTACGTCCCTCCTTCGGTAATTCTTGACACGAAGTCGATAGTGCGACTGGGTAAAGCAATATCTCCATATTCCGTTGTCCAGGCAGAGTAGGCAAAGTGAAATGAGGAAGAGAGCACCAATGATTAAACTTGGCACATGGAACATAATGACCACGATGCAGCCCTAGCCATTCATACTGAAACGACCCTACACTCGCTAGTCAACAACCTGGACAAAGCATGCGACCTTTATCATTGTCAATCAGTGTTCAGAAAACAGTGATACTAAGTCAAGGCAACATCAAACCTATAATAATCACTTTAAATGATTGTCCACTAGAATCATTTCAGAAAGTCACATATATTGGATCAACAATTACGCAAACCACTTCTCTTGATGATAAAATAAACATCCGAATTGGTAAGGCAGCTACGACTTTAGACAAACACACATAAAGTGTCTGGAACAACACTAAACTAACATTAAAAACCAAACTCTTAATATATCAACGTGTGTGCTTAGCACACTATTATATGGATATGAAACCTGGACAACATACTCAAATCACTATAAAAGAATACATTTCTTCCACGTGCAGTATCTCCGCAGCATAATGCACATCAAATGGCAGGACAAAATAACCAATTTAACTGTCCTACAGCGTACTAAGACTCCAACAATCATGTCGATTCTCAAATGTCGAAGACTAAGATGGCTGGGGCACGCCCAGCGAATGGAAGAAAAACGCATCCCCATGCAAATACTATATGGACTCATTCATGGAAACATTCACATTGGCAGACCTAAACTACGATATATAGATATATGTAAATCATCTCTGAATGTCTTTCCATCTGTAAAATGACTGCGAATATATGGCAAGTGATCGCACATTATGAAGAGCATGTATAAGGGATGGTATACCATCATTTTAGACTGTGCTAAGGCAAAACTTAGAAGAGAAAAGACTTATGAAAAAGGATGGAAAACGCTGTGGATCAGTGGGCCTGACTTGTTCATTCTGTGGCCGAGTGTGTTTGTCAAACAATGGTAGCATCAGCCACCAGAGAAGCTTGTCGACAAAAACAAAACCTATTTAAATACACAATAGCCTCCACTAGATGGCTGACATGACGAAAATGGACTTATAAATAGATAAATATACATATATATATATATATATATATATATATATATATATATATATATATATATATTACTGTCTTTATTCGGCTCTGAACATAAACTTAAGCTATTTGATATTTTGTCTCGTACATACAACCTTAAATAAAATATACCACAGTCCAAACATATATTGTCGTATATTTATTTACCGAGTCAACGTCAGGAGAAAGTACCGTTGAAGAAAACAGAAACTTAGCTTACAATAAATATTGTTAAAAAGGAGTAAAATAAAAAAAAAAAAAAAAAAAACATTTTAGACAGATTTAAACATTACAGATAGATAAAAACATTGCCTATAGATTTTTTTTAATGCAAACAGACTGAAATTGTTACTGACAATTTTAAAACACTGTAGACAGATATAAACTTTTTAGATAAATCGATACATATATTTACTTACAGGAGCCAACTGTAAGAAGTAAATACAGCATATTAGTTCCCTTACATATAAAAGTAAAATAACATTAACCATTGTAAATGGCTTTGACATTCGTGTTTAATTTCAGACAGATGCAAAATTGTCACAAATCATAATTGTAAACTGTCATTGTTCAAAGTAAGACTCCGCAGCAATATAGTTCTAAAGCATTACAAATGCATATTAAAAGTAGATAGATGGAGAAAAGAGCTACAAATAAATAATTTTCCCATTACGGAATCATCATTTTAAAGCAATAATGTCTCTCTCTGCGATCAAGACTCTGTCAGAGTAGGATTCCAAACTCGCTCATGAAGTCAGCTGTCTGTTTAAGGGAATCGATTGCCCCATATAGATTTTCTTCCAGGGAGGTGGGCGTGGACCACATTGCTCTTCTCAGGTCTCTGTACTGGGGGCCATCCTGTAGAACATGTTTGGTAGTCATACTACAAAACCATTGTTTTTTCTGAACTGTTTACGCGTTTCAATGTGGGAGGATCAAGATCGATACAGGTGAAGAATTATGGGTACATCAATTTTAAAATGGAGCAAAATAACAGTTAAGGGAGTGACATCATCGATTCTCAACCACGAAGACAGAAATGCAAGCCATCTCCTTCTTATACTGAAATACTTGCGACCACGTTCTCCGGATGGATACTGTTCTCTCCCCCAATAGTCCTATCGAGATCAGAGAGGGATTCACTTGCACATCGCGCAACATAATTTATGCCATCATTTGCAAACGATGCAGTTGACCTACATTGGTGAATCTAGGCGCCGTATTTGATAGGTGCTGTGAACATCTAAATGACATCACTTATGATGCAGGCACCCCGTAGCAGCCCACTTTAACTGTAGGGTCATCGTGATAAGGATGTTTCCTGTTCAGCGACCTATTGTCATGCTACTCTGACAGCCCCAGTGATCGTCCTGTTTGGGTTGCCTCACCCCTCGCGACATCAATGTATCTCTGTCCCTGTGATGACCCCTATTCATCTCACTCTCTCCTCCCACCTCTGTACTCCACTACCCCTACTACACCTCTATAGTAACTTGTATTCACTAACTCTTTGCTTATCTACTTCCTGTACACCCCTTCTTTCTCTATCCACTTTTAGAAACACCTTCTTTGTTCTTATCTAGCTAGTACACCACCTCTCTTATATCAACTCTGGTTCATTAAATCTATAAGGATCGACTTCTTGGACACCACGTCTCTATTTAACTTCTCCTTTTCCATACGTTAAAACACACCCCACCACTCCATGCCATCCCACCTTTTATATATATCTACTACTGTATTTCCATTATATAGCTACCACCTCTCTTTTTCCACTCCTAGTACACAACTTATCATTTTACACCACCTCTCCTATATCTTCTTTTGTTTACTACATCTATATTTATCGACTTCCAGGACTCCATTTCCTTATTTCAATTCTCCATTGCCATTAACCCCCCCTCACTTTTTTTCTTATATATACATCCATTTCTCTATTTATCTAGTTTAGTATTTCCATTCTTAGCTGACCACCTCTCTTCATCTTCTCCTTGTATACCACTTCACAATTGTCTCTGGTATTTAGTAGCTACTTGTCTATAGCTTCTGTTAGACCTCATTTCCATTACTCATCTTGTTATCTTGATTTGGGTTATCTCCCTCAGAGTAGTCAGACCCTTGGACAGAACGCTTAACTTTGGCCCTTCTTCTCCCCCCCCCCCCCCACGCTTTCCCTCAGGCTATTGTTTTGGTCTACTGCCTCTTCTATAGCCACCGCCTTTGTTCACTGTCCCTGTCTAGCCGTAGTGTCTCCGCGCACCTGTTATTCTTTTCACCAAATTCGTTTATGACCATTGATCTTTGTCTCACCTGACGGCCCACATCTTTACCACGTGACTGTTTTTTTTCCATGTTGCTTGTCTCTTCCTTATATATGGATTCATTTAGGCATAGAATCTCACATTAGGGACACTCATACTCAAGTCACCCCAGCTAAGTCATATATTTCATTTTGTATATATTCATTTTAGCTATAATATACTTTATACATTTTATTTTTTTACTTTCGGTTCCACATTACTTCGCCTTACTTATTTTAAATCTCTCATTGTACATATCCTCCAACATGTGACACTTCTCTGTCTTGTCTCATTATACCATCTACATCCCCTGTCTACCTCTCCCTAATTCATCATTCGACATGTAGCTATAGGTATTTGTACCTCACCGTTTGTTGTCATTGTCTCCGTCTTCTCAAGAAGGCCACCGAAACGTCCGTATTTTGTTGTGCTCATTTTTTTTAAAGCTGTCACCACACTTTGGAGTGTATACCACACCCCACTACTGGCTCCTTGCTACCAGCTTAACCGCAGCACTGCAATTAGTTGCTAGTCCCCAATCTCCTTCAGCTGGAAATGTCATGACCACTGCCTTTTGAGACATTGAATGTGTGATTCTTGTGATTGTTGCGCCAACAAGAGAGACAATCGATTAACAAGTTTACATTATGAACCGTAAAAAAACTCAATCAACGTTTTCGCAGTGTTCGGCCGTAAAAAACCCCAGTAGAAATGAATCTCCTTCACAATAATGGGCACCATCATACACGTCTGACAACACGGGAATCAATCATTAGATTCGGCTGGATTGTACTCCTCCATCCACCATACAGCCCTGACTTCGCACCCTCTGATTCCAATATCTTTGCAATCTTCTTTGGTCCACTTAACGATGCTCTTAGTGAAACAAGATGTGTAGATAACGAAGGCGTGATTCATGCAGCGAAGAAATGTCTACACAATCAAGACAGGCTTGTTTAGGCTAAAAATACATGCACCTGATGCGCGCTGAAATATAGCTTACAATTGGATGGGGATAAGTTGAATTATACCGATATTTACATATATATATATGGCCCTTTTCGTCTTGTCAGACGGTCTAGTGGAGGCTATTGCGTATTTTTTTTGAGGTATTGTTTTTTGCCGAACAGCTTCTCTCGTGGCTAATTCTACCAATGTTTGACAAACACACGCGGTCACATAATGAACAGGTCAGGCTCGCTGGTCCACAGGGTTTACCATCCTTTTTCATGAGTCTCTTCTCTTCTAAGTCCTGTCTTAGAACAGTCTCAAATGTTGTTATACCGTTCCTTATACGTGCTCTCCATGATGTGCGATCACTTGCCAGATGTTGCCAGTCGTTTTCACAGATGGAGAAGTCTTTCAGAGATGATTTGCAGATATCTCTATATCGTAGTTTAGGTCTGCCGATTTGTCGTTTTCCGTGTTTTAGCTCGCCATATAGTATTTGCCTAGGAATGCGTTTTTCTTCCATCCGTTGGACATGCCCCAGCCATCTTAGCCTTCGACTTCTGAGCATCGACATGATTGTTAGGGTCTTAGCACGTTGCAGGACAGTTAAGTTGGTTATTTTGTCCTGCCATTTGATGTGCATTATTTTGCGCAGACATCGCATGTGGAAGACATTTAGTCTTTTTTCCTGGTTTGAGCATGTTGTACAGATTTCGGATCCATATAGTAGTGTGCTAAGCACACAAGTTTGATATATTAAGAGTTTAGTCTTTTGAGTTAGTTTCGTGTTGTTCCATGCCCTTTTTGTGAGTTTGCCGAAGGTCGTAGCTGCCTTACCAATTCGACAGTTTATTTCTTCATCAAGAGAGATGGTTTGCGTAACTGTGGATCCAAGATATGTAAATTTCTGTACTGATTCTAGTGGGCAGTCTTTTAGAGTAATAGATATAGGTTTGAAGTCACCTTGATTTAGTATTACTGTCTTCTGAACATTAATTGACAGTGAAAAAAGGTCGCATGCTTTATCCAGGTTGTTGATCAGCGACTGTAGGGTGGCCTCACTATGAGCGACTAGGGCTGCATCGTCAGCAAATAAAAATTCTTTAAGTAGGGCAACATTTGTTTTGGTGTTTGTTCTTAGTCGTGCTAGGTTGAACAGTGAGCCATCTGTTCTAGTGCGAATGTAAATATCTCCTGAGCTGTTTTCGAAGGTGTAATTTAGGAGGGCAGCAAAATATACATATTTACATGACATATATATATATATATATATATATATATATATATATATATATATATATATATATATATATATATATATATATATTGTGAAAAATGTCATACTTTTTGAGTTAGCGGTTCCAGAGAAAATCGATGTGATGCATTACTTTATAAATACACTATATATATATATATATATATATATATATATATATATATATATGATGTACAAAAGAGGTTAGTTGCAGAATGGCTCAGGCAAACGCAGCTTTTCAAAAAATGAGGAAGATACTATGCATTCCATTTTTGACAATAGAAACCAGAAAAAGAGTTTTAAAATGTTATGTAGAGCCAGTCTTAACATATGGATGTGAATCATGGGCAATAGGGCAACAGACAAGAAAATCACTGGAGTCTGTACAAATGCCGCTTTACAGAAGAATGTTGAGACTATCATGGACAGCTAAAGAGAGTAATGCAAATGTTCTGAAAGAGGTCAAAGCAAAAAAAGAGAGCTAATTTCCAATATTAGGAAGAGACAATCATCATTTTTTGGCCATGTAATGGTAAGAGAACAACTTGAATTTATTGTAACAACTGGAACAATTGAGGAACGAAGAGATAGAGGGAAGAAAAGAGAAAAAATACCAGACAGCTTAAGAGAATGGCTTGGCAGAAGGTCAACAACAGAAATGATAAATAAATCTCGAGATTGAAAGTTGTAGAGAGATATGATCACCTACGCCAGAAGGCCCGGTACTTGATGGTGATAATGATGTTAATGATATATATATATATCATTGCTCTATCTAGTGCTGTCCGTGATATTCGCAACCTTGTTCAACAACAACATATTCATGTTTTATCCAATGTATGGTTCATACAATATTGGGGGTATAATGGGTCATTAGCAATAATGTACTTACTCCCAACTCTTCCTGTAAACTCTGTACCTATAAAACAATTAAACTTGTATGTACACATTGTTAGCCACAATACCATTGCCATAATTATCCACAATACAATTTCTAGAGTTATATAAGCATTCATGACACTAATCTTCTTCTTAATCCCACTACTTTGGGACCGATGGGACATTACGAATAAACGTAGTCAACCTTCACTAATTATCACTTTCTTCAATCATTCTTTTGGATTCTGCAAAGCTGAAATCTGTCTAATCGTTGATTTTATCGTGCGATTTCCGTCTATGATTATCTCTTCATCTCACCCCTTCATAGTTCGATGCATGTATATCTTTGTTAGGCCAGATCTAGATACTTACCTAAATAATTAATTTAGCATTTCTTTCTTTTTATATCTAAATTCATTTCCACTTGTACCCAATAAGGTGCCACGTGTGATACAACATATGGTTCTCGCATTTTTGGTAGCTTCAGTTATTGCCGGGAGCCGCGTTAGCTCAGTGGTTTGTGCACAGGACTACAAAGGACACGGGGTAGGGTTCGATCCCAACCGACGGCTTCCGGGTTCACCCAGCCTTAAATGGGTACCGGATTTTTTTCTGGGAAAGTAAAGCAGCACGAGCGTAGTACCGACCCACGTAACCCCAACAATCATGTGCAGAAGGTCTGTAAAATATAGGGTCACTAACACCATATTTCCCTATGCGCCACTTGGCGTGACGGGGGTACTTTACAGTTATTGCCAGTTAGTTTTGTATCGTTATTTCGATGTTCCCTACCAACATAAATCTACGCCTGTCTCTTGTTCTTCTTTTCTCTCTTCTAATATATGTTTTGTATTGTTAGAAATATCACGGCATTCTTTCTAGATGAGGAAACCGTTTTATTACTACATTTATAATAATCCGTCGGTGCGTCATCGGTAAGATGATGTTCACAATGGTTTGTTATCCCTAAGGTTTGTTTGTAATAATTGCTTACTTTCTGAAGACATAATGCTGAATGTTACATAAAACTGCCGACCTCTAGTATATAACTTTGTGTAATTTTTCTCTTTACTTTCCTCTGTCGCAGATTATTCCTGTTATTGAGTTATTTGCGGGTCATCATCATTGCACTCCGAACATGTCCATAGTTGCTCATATCCCCTCCTCATCAAAGTCCCGCAGTGTCCAGCGACTGACGACCCCAGTTCTGTGTTGGTTGATAAGTCTTCTTATCCGCCCACTAAGTTTCTCGTTTCTGGCTGTGCCCATCTTATCTCCCATCTCTTTCATGCGAAGGAGTGACGTATAATCATGATTATCGAAGTCCTGTGTCCTTCCCAACATCTCAGAGGACATTGATGATATCCACCCGATCCATTGGTTTACCGTCTTTAACGATAGATAAGGTAGCCAACCTGTCCGCTCTTTCATTTCCTCACACTCCCTCATATTCAGGGACGTAGACAAAAGTAAGCCTACGTATTTTTGACTTCTTCAATGATTCCACCCATTGCATGCGTACAGAGCCCGCCTCCATTTGTTATCATGCTCATCGAATCACTCTTTATGTAGGCGTGGATGTAGCCTTGTAACTCTAAACAGATGAATGCCCTGATCACTGCCATCACCTCCATCGCCATGCTACTCGTGGTCATAACGTATGCACTAATGTCTTCCTTGACTTTTCTGCCTGCCGAACGTGCTGTAAATGCTCATGCACTCATTTGGTGTCGTATTACGGTCCGCCTGTATAGATAACTGCATATTTCTCATCGTTGGTATCTCAGATAAGACCGTTGGCCCTAGCTTTGAACATGACTGTGTTCTGTTCCATACATTTCCTATCGATTGTGACAATACACGAGAATGTCCCACTGATTGACGTATGCACCGGTATCCACTTCTCGCCATTGTTGATATATGGTAAGACCACATACCTGTTTGATGACATCTACTGATTTACATCTACATCCAGGTCTTGATCATGCTGTCCGTGGTTGAAAAATCCATAAGATATTTCATAGTTACACAGGGAGTGTCCCTCGTACACCCCAAATTGATGCGCATAGCTTCATTCTGTATTTTTTCCAGCATGTCAATATGCATCTTACTGACAGTAAGAATTGATAGGGCGTGCTCGATCGGTGGGGAGTGGTTTATGGAACAAAATAGTAAGTAGCCTCTGCTCAATGTTGGCTGCTGCCATAACCTTCAAGGCGGCTAATCATTTACCGGATTGTGTTATTACATGGGTGTTTTGGTCCCGAAAACAAAGGCTGCGATCAAACTTAACTCTGAGGTACATCATCAACCTGTCCCTGGTCACTCACAAGCCCCCATTCGAACCATCGGTGTTTCCGCGTTAGCGATATGATTGTTAAGAGAGAACCATGCAACTTATGCTTTATTAGGATTAGCCAAGGACCTCATTCTCCACACCAGGAAGAGATGCGATCCAGTTTGTTTTGCAGTGTGATGGTGATTTCCCGTTTGTTTCTTCCCTGTCGTTATATCAGAATGCCATCATTCAAAGCCATAGTTCTTTACATTTAATCCAGCTGATGTCCCGTGATCGTTAGTTTGCACACGTTAAATGGAACTGGTGACAATGGTTAAATGTCCTGCACAAATAGATGTGTAGGTGCTATTCCTGTTTTTGCAGACAACACATGCTCTTTCGTTATCAACACAATGCTAATAGCTGATGACTATTTTATTCGAATATTAACATTGTTGTTTCTCTTTTCTTTGGCCCTTTTTCACAAAATCCTTATGGCTCTATTCAACTGCCTACGATATTCTTAACATTATTATATTCAATTGCTTTTAACACTGTCGTTCTCTCTGACAAGAAGATCAATTTGATACTTTATAGCTAAATGAAATCAGGAAATGATCGGAATGAAAGTACAATTTTCATTTTAAAAAAAAAAGTATTGGACTTTTCTAACTTACAGCCTCCAAAACTTCAGTCTCAGGACAAAGAAAGAAATGGCGGAGTCGCATGAAAGGCACTTTAAACTTGACGAATATCAAAGAAACAAAAAGACCAACGAGATCACACACACATTAATGAAACCTCAAAATTGGTTACAATAGGGTGGGGGGGGATAATCCGCCCGAACAAATGCGGTGTAGCTAATGCAAAAGATAAATATATTGCCAATGAGCTTAATAAAAAGTAAGAAAAAAAAAGAAAAAGCTATAGAACCCAGTCAGGTCAAGTGGCGTATAGGGAATATGGTGTTAGTGACCAAAATTTGTCTTGTCTTTCAGCACATGATTGTTGGGGTAATGTGGTCGGTATTACGCCAGTGCTGTTTTACTTTCCCAGAAAAAAAACAGGTACCTGTTTAAAGCTGGGTGAACTCGGAAACAGGGTTTGTAGTCCAGTTCACAAACCACACTGAGCTATCGCGTCTCCACTGAGCTTGCTAGGAAATAAATAAAATATATAATATACTTGCTGGTGAGTGGGCATGTATACTTAGAAGAAAAAACGTAACATCTCTCAAAACTGAAAATACAATCGCTTCAGTCACTTAAGATTTTATTTTTTTTATAGGTGGATGAATTAGCGATTGTGTTTCTATTTTCAATATGTATTAATAAAAAATATATAATTGTTGTCAGTTAAAGTGAATTAAATTGTTGCGGTGAATTTAGTATTAACATAATTTAGCCCAAATCAAGATGGATCGTTACCTGAAAGTGAAACGCAAAAGAACTACTGATATTGACAATGGATCCTCTTGTTGAAGGAAATTGGAAGCTCTTTTACTCAACTTAAAATGTGACCCTTGTGATATATATATATATATATATATACGCTTGACTTTCACGTGCAGGTCCAGAAGACAAGCATCTACTGCAGTATGTGTTTTGTTACGATATCCAACGAGACGATGAAACCATCTAAATTTCGAAGGCACATCAATGTAAAACAGGAACTCCACAAAAACAGCGTCAAAAACAGATTCTTTTTTAGAATTTGTTTTCAAATAAAATGAACTGGAGCTTCAGGGAAATAATACAACTGTATAGAAGACTGAAACTCGCTTTACAATTAAAAATGCCGTGAAAGCGTCCTTTAAGGTGTCTCATCCTATAGCGCAAATGATAAAATCGTACACAACAGCTTCATAATTTGATTTACCTGCTGTAGAAATAATTATTTCAGCACTGTTGAGCAAGGTAGATGTCATGAACCTTTCCTTACTTTGCCAAATGATACTGTAGAAAGGCGAATCGACAGTTTGTCAGCCAATATGTAGGAACAATTAGTGGAAAGAATTCGACTGTCAACTATTATGCTCTGCAATTTGACGAAAGCACAGACTTAATTTAGAGAATAAATGACATACGTAGTTTAGACTTAATAGAGGTGCGCAGGCCGTGCGGCTAAAACCACTATTCAGATCAGAAACTTGCATTAACTATGCAGGGCAGGATAAAAGATTAAATGGCTTTCAATTATGCTGCTTTCACAAGATAGATAATGAACATCAAATGACAAAGTAACCACAACAAATGACAAAGTAACCACCTCTAATGTCGTTCAACGAGACGTTAAGTTGGCTAGGTATGTAAGAAGAATGGTAAAAAATTGAATTCCCAAACACACATTGCGTGGCGAACTTAGGGGCAGAAAAAGACCAAAGGGCCGACATGTGCTGAGATATAAGGATGTTTGCAAGGCTTCCTGGAGTGACATCTCTATCAGCGAAAGAAACTGGGAAATCTGGCAACAGATTGTAGCACACGGAGCATTTAAAAAAAAAATAAACAAACACACGGGACAGCAATATTAAAGGCAGGGTTAATATCACGTTCAGTTGGCAAGCGGTGCAGGATAAATAGATGAGACCAGAGCTGCCCATTCAATTTAACAGATTTGGCCACAGGAGAAGCTGTTCAGTAAAACAACATCCAGCATAAGACACAAATAGTATCACAAACTACTGTCGTATCATAATTGTTGCTGTCAACAATATATCAAGACGCAAAACACTATAATATATACTATATATATATATATATATATATATATATATATATGAGAGCCGCGATAGTCAGTGGTTAGTGAACTGGACTACAAAGGACAAAAGGTAGGGTTCGGTCCCAACGGACGGCTTCCGGTTCATACACCTATAAAGGGTACCGGATTTTTTTTCTGGGAAAGAAGAGCGGCATGGGCGTTTTACCGACCACATTACCCCAAAAATAATGTGCCAATAGTCTGTAAAATGTATGATCCTAAACACATTCTTCCCTATACGCCACTTGGCGTGACGGGGGTAAACAAAAAAAAAATATATATATATATATGTTTATATATTCCCGTGTGTTACCGGGGCTGCATTATGAGGGAAGTAAAGAATAGTGACACTGTGAACTTCCAGGCGTGTCGTAAGAGGCGACTAAGGAGGTTGATTGATGGCTTGACATGCTGTCATTGTAAAAAAATATTGTTATGGAAACAGAGCCATAGATTTTAGAAAAGGCGATCTCAGCAATATGTGCCAATTTGGCATGCAAGGTTTCTGTTTTTGAGATTGTGGTTCTGCCCTATGTGCCGTCTTCGGCTCGAAAATACAATAGATAGATCATTATCATCAAGTACCGGGCCTACTGACGTAGGTGATCATGTCTCTCTACAACTTCGATCTCAGCAGCTATTTACAATTTCTGTTGTTGACCTTCTGCTAAGCCATTCTCTTAAGCTGTCTGTTAATTGTCTCTTTGCTTCCCTCTATCACTTCGTCCCTCAATGTTTCCAGTTGTTACAATATACTTCAGTTGTTCTCTTCTCATTACATGGCCAAAAAATTATGATTGTTTCTTCCTAACATTGGAAATTAGCTCTCTTTTTGCTTTGACCTCTCTCAGAACATCTTCATTACCTTTCGTAGCGGTCCATGGTACTCTCAACATTCTTCTGCAAAACCATATATCTACAAACTCCAGTGATTTTCTTGTCTGTTGTCATATTGTCCATGATTCGCCTCCATATGTTAAGACTGGCTCCACGTAACATTTAAAAACTCTTTTTCTTGTTTCTATTGTCAAAAATGGATTGCATAGTATCTTCCTCATTTTTTTCGAAAGCTGCTTTTGCCTGAGCTATTCTGCATATCACCTCTTTTGTACATCTTCCGTCTGAGGTTAACAAAGTTCCCAAATATTTAAATGCATTTACCTGTTTTAATATTGTTCCATTTGTCTTTATTTTGCATTGAGGTGATGTCTTATAGAATAGATAGATATGTTTATATGTATGTATATATATATATATATATATATATATATATATATATATATATATATAAACAAAAATACTTACTCTCATCTGGTCCATTATCTCCTCTACCTATAAAGATATATATATATATATATATATATATATATATATATATATATATATATATATATATATATATATATATATATATTTGTTAATCACAATATAGTTACTTTAATTATACAATGAATGTCATCACACAAATCTTATTATTAATCCCACAAATGTCAGAAAACGAGGCGGCATTAACCCTTTAGTGTACACGCTTTCAAACTGGATTAATTTTTTTTTTTCATTACACGATTTAAATGTTATCAAATCACGCAAAACAAATAACAACAAAATCAATGAAATTATTTTCATTTCAACTTTTCAGTTACGTTATTCATATATATCGGCTGAGAGCAACATTTCACATATATTGTTCCACCCATAAGGTTCCAGACATAACAAATAAGCCATTTATCAGTGGAACATCTGGAAAAAAGTTGATGCTGATTTGAAGCAAAGATACATCATACATGTATGACATATAATTTGTGGTGTACCCTTGCATCGACCTGTCTTATTTTAAAATACTGGTAATTAATCCTGACTTCGCTAGGTGATGTTGGTGTCAGTTACTTGCTGATAGTGAAATGAGGAAATTTACCAGAGGAACTTTAATCAAATTATGATGTCCCCTGCCGTAAGAAGGTTTTCCATTGGAATCCCCGTAACGTTGTTGTTATGAGGTCTATTATTATCTGGATCACGCTCTATTTTTGCTGTCAGTTGATGCTCTATGTTCTGAGACACACGACACTTGCTTGCGACACACCCTTGCCTAGCGTGACTAGACTTTCTAATTTTGAAGTCGACGATAGGCTCCTGTTCGTATTTAGAAATGCAAAGATTTGGAATGCTACATCTTTACGATAAAGAAACCAGGCATATACAATGCCTATAACAAAAGAGTGAAACAAGATCTTGTGGTAAAATGTTTTGGCCTCACAGGATAAAGTGGTACTAGTGAGTCGAGCAAGTCCATTTCCCTACCCCATAAATTGTTTGGAACGATGAACAGCAGAAGGACATTCAATATGGACCATCTTATTTGTCTTCTTGTGCCAAAACTGGACAACTTGTGTATGCATTATGCCAGTATATATATTCGGAAGCAGAACTCCTCATTATTGTACAAACCATTTGCCATCTTTAAGTACCACATCATCAACAGTGACAGTTTTCACAAGTGAAGTTCCTGTAATACATTACTCATTTCACTATCAGCAGGTAACTGACACCCTATGACCGCTCTTACATACCCTATACAACCTATCCCGTGCATCCAATAGCTAATTCTGGCAACCTGCAGGCCTATTTGCATTGTCAACACAATGATTCATAGACTAAAGCCATTTCAATGCCAGTATATCAGCAATCTTTTTCTATCTCATAGTTGTAGTTGATGGCGAGTACAACCTGTAGATGGGCACTCAGACAATACTTCTACAAAATAAAATACCAATAAATATATCCATCTCCTCCGGCGAAATTCCAAAGGGGCTTGTTATGGTCGCTCTGGAGTGACAGAAGATTGCAGGCCTCTCTGCAAGGTCTAGATATGTCTTTTGAAATAATAGAATAAACATAACCAATTGGTTCAAGAATGTTGTCTACTCTGCAAGTGTCTCCTATGAACGCAGCTTCTATAGTCATTCTCACTTTCTAATTTGAAACAGTCTTCCACACATGATGACGGACAAGCACACGTGAAATGGATGAGGCTGGTTCGTTTAAGCCTTCTTCACTGCTCATATCAGAGTTACCCCAGCAGCAATCATCTTGAACATCATCATCTGATGATTTTGAACGTTGAGAATAATTAGATTCATCATCATAATGATACCGGGCCTGCGGTGTAGGTGATCATGTCGTAATGTCTTTGCACAAACAGGGATCGCAATAATAATAGAAATCACGACAACAACGTTCAGGGAAATTCCAATTGATAACCCTCGTTCGGTAGGGAACATCATGATTAGATTATTCTGGTAGATTTCTGATGTATATGTTTTGTAAACGACGATAAAACACAGCTTGATCCATCTGTCAAAACACAAACATGTAGTTTAAATTTAGGGAAATGTGATACTACTATAACACAAAAATAATGCTAGAAACTATTCAGGCTATAGTCTACAGCATTAATTTGATTCAATTGAACATTATATTCTGTTCCTACCATTTCAACAATATAAACAATTAAAACGTGCATCATACCCACAAAAACAAGTGTACATGAACATATCACTTCAAAGTTGTTTAATTTTGTTTACAAATTAGGCGAAACGTTTATACACAATGTAAACAGAAAGGCATGCTACACCACAATAAAAACAAACAACCGGTCATGGCATCACGTTGCTATCCCCATATGCACGTTTTAGCCTCCATTAACAATGCGTGGATCGTAAAAATCAACATATTTTAGTATTATAAAACATTAAAACGTTATTATTATAAATGTTATTTCAACGAAAAGCTAACAATTGTAAAATAAAATAAACATCAGTAAGAATATAATAAATTACCATTATTATTTAGCTTCAGACACACCCCATAAAATAAAAGCTGAGATCCATTTTTTCAAAATTTGAATATAAATAAATGGCATGCTTCATCTCAAATATCTTTCATTGAACTCAGTATTTAAATTGAAATGAATAAAATACAGAGACATAGTAGCGATTCATGATTGTACAAAGAAATTACTACGGTGGTTTTATGTTGCCTTCCGTCGGTTTGTTTATGGTTGGCTCAGCTAGCCTTTGACTAAAAAGCTACACCCACAAGGCAGTGGGGTTTGCTTTTCTTCAGGTTACCCTCCCTTAGCCTTTTACTCTCCCGAGCATACCTACGAGGCAGAAGGGCAGCCGCAGGTACTGCCTACTTAAAACAGTAGCAGACACAATTAGCCGACCTGACGAATCTCATTACACTGAAAACAAAATATGTTACAGAGAATGGGTTTCTTCCGATTTCCTTTACTATGTTGCCTACAGGCAACAGTTTTTAATCAATTCTCCATTTCTCCAGTTCTCTATTTATCACTTTCTTGTCATTATTTTGGACTCGGATTTTATATTGCGATTTTCTTCTCTGTTCATCTCACTCCCTACCTAGGTCTTTGTATATTTATTCTTATGTAGCCAGATCTAGATAACCATCAATATATCTTTATATTTCTATGTTTATGTATCTATTTTTAACTTAATTATTCTTGTTTTGCTATATATTCAAGTCTCTTTTTTCCGCTCTCAAAACAAAATTTTCAAAACCATGGCTTTTTTCTTTGTAAATCGTTACATTGTATGTGTTTTTGCATTTTTGTTGTTGTTGCCTTTTTTGAGCATCCTTATTACTGCAGTCAACTGAACGAAGATAATCTGAACATTGTCAAGACCATCACATTTTGGTGGTCTTCAACGATTTCTTGATAAGATATTGGAAATATAATGGGATTTAGAGACATATATACATATACATCTACACGCTGCTCAAACAACGTAGGTTACACTAGCTTGATACAGCGTGTGAAAGATGGCCGCATACCAAAAGCGTTACTCTACGGACAACTGGCAGATGGCAAAATGGTTAGGGGCGCCCAAAACGTAGATTTGTAGACGTGTGTAAGCTCGGCATGTAGACTCTAAACATATATCCTACAGCCTGGAAAGAAATAACTGCAGAGGGCAATCTTTGGATACACACTCTTAAGCTCCAACTCAAACAAGAAGCAGACAGGTTCATTGGAAAAGAGAATACACGGCGAAAGAAACCAAAAAAAAATATTTCTATGGACGCTGAAAAATCCATGGTCAACTATGACTGACAGAGGCTACTATACTTTTTACTATACCTACTCTCATCAAATCCATTACTTCTGAACCTATAAACACATGTCTTTAATGCATCCATTGTTAACAAGAATATCATTTCAAAAGTATATAATACAGGTAAGAATAAAAACAATCTTCTTCTTAATCTCATAACTGTATGGACCGAGGTAGCCGTACTGATAAAAATAATAAGACTCATCCATTTGTCACTATTTTAAATAATTCGTTTGAACTATACAAACTTGAAATCTGGCGAATCATCGGTGTTATCGTACACTTTTCTTCCCCGTTTACTTCTTTATCTCACAGCCTTCATAGTTCTTTGAAAGTTTATCCGTATCAAGTCGGATCTGTATCAAGATCGCCCGAGCGCTGCCGGGGCCTATAAGGGGAGTAAATAATAGTGGCGCTGTACCCTACCAGGTATGTTCGTAAGAGGCGAGAAAGGAGGGTTGGACATGGGACTGGTGATCCCATACTGTAAAAAAATAAGCCGAAAAAAGTTCACAAACATGGACGAGTCAAAGAGAGAAAAAGTAAATTCGTCATCCAGGAAAGAGAAGGGCTCTCTTTCTAAGAGACGTATGACGCAAGTCGGAGAAAGCCATAAGGAGTCCGGGTTGCCAAATCACCCTTTGTCTACCAGGAAATCCTCCAGAATTGGCATCTGGAATGCTCGTACTCTAAACGACAGCGAAGACGATGTCGCTGGATAGGTACACACTACGGAAGCCAACTGAGAATATTACACAACATGCACTTTTTTGGAATCTCCAGGGGAACAGACAAAGAGGAAGACCAAGGAATTTTTGGAGAAGACAGATAGAAGCAGAGATGAAGATGATGGGGAAGACATGGAATGATCTAAAAGAATGGCAAAAGACAGAACGACTTGGAAAGTGTTTGTTGAAGACATATGCTCCACTGGGAGCTAAAAAGGTAGAAGAAGAAGAAGTCAGATCTAGATAATTATATTGTGGCCTTAAACTTATTTTTATTTGGCCTTACTTTATTCTCTTTTCCAACTTCAATTTGTCTAGCACACATTCTGGTATCAAGGTATACTAAAGGTTTCATGAAATCATTTCTTTTTTTCTGGGTATACTAAAGGTTTCATGAAATCATTCGAAGAACGACCACTCTGAAGGATATTTTTATAATTAGTATATTATTTAATCTTTCTCTTTACTTTCACCACAATTTTTTTTTTTTTCATTTTAAACAATGATAAACCGATGTACATTTTAAATTTTCTTTCAATATTGTTAAAATAATAAAATTTTCTTAGTTTTTTCTTTGTCCACTTTTAGAAAATCGTCATTACTCTATTTAGCAGCCCATAATATTTATAAACATTATTCTGTACCATCTTAATTGTGTAGCCTCCTAAATTTGCTTATAAGATATTGGGAATGCAATGGGTTATAGACACTAATATGCTTACTCTCATCCTGCCAAGATTCTTCTGTACCTAGAAAATAAATATACGTATAAACAATGTTTATAACAATATAATGTCTTCAATCATATAAAATATGCCATTAATCTACTCTTCTTCATCCAATAACTCTGGAGAATGATGAGACGCTACTGATAAACTTAATCAAACCTATCCATTTCTCATTATCTTCAGTCTTTATTTTGACTATGCAATGTTAAAGTATGACTCAGACATAATATCAGAGAGAGAGAGAGAGAGAGAGAGAGAGAGAGAGAGAGAGAAGGAGAATGAACTACAAGAAATGATAGACATAATAGTAAAGAATAACAACAAGAAAGGTCTTAGTCCGTATTGTAAGAAAACAGAAGTAATGGTCAGATTGAAGAAACAATTATCATCATCATGCAGTTTAAAATAAACAGGACAAATCTTAAATAAGTGCAAAACTTCAAATACTTGGACATAGTAATAACATCAGACGAAAGATGCACCACATAAATAAAAAGCATAATAGCTCAGTGCAAAATTACATTTAATAAAACAAAAAAAAAACGTCTTATGCAAGAAAAATATGTTAATAGAAGTGAGAAAGTTCCTGTGTGTTACCGGGGCCTCATTATGAAGGAAGTAAAGAATAGTGACATTGTGACCGTCAAGGCATGTCGAAAGAGGCGACTATTGATCGATGGCTTGACATGCTGTCATTGTAAAAAGTATTGTTATGGAAACAGCGCCATATATTTTAGAGCAGTGATCTCTGCAATATGTGCCACTTTGGCACGCACAATTTATGTTTTTGAGATTTTGGTTCTGCCCTATGTGCCTTCTTCGGCTCAAAAAGAAAATATATAGATAGATAGAAAGGAGAAAGAGAGTTCAATCGCGCTATATAGAGCCAATTCTGACCCATGGACGCGAATATTTGCAAACAAAGAAATGTAAAGATGATTAGAGGCCACAGAAATGAGATTTCTCAGCAGAATATCGATAGTTCCAAGGGCAGCTAAAATGACCAACAAGTACATTTTCAAAGAGGCCAACTCAAAAACGGAGATGCTAAGAGACATCAGAAAAAAAGAAACAATCAACATTTTTCTGGCACATCATGAGAAGAGGAAAGTTGGAATACTTGGTTACAGCTGGCATAATACAGAGGGAGAGAGAGAGAGAGAGAGAGAGAGAGAGAGAGAGAGAACACGGACGACAAAAAGAGAAAATACTAGATATCTTGGTGCCATAACATGAAAAACAGTCAACACTAGAATTGATACGATGCACTGTGGATAGACGATTGTGGAAGGACATGATTGCCTACGGCAACCGGTATGGCAGATGGTGATGAGGAATGTTGAAGTCAGTCCAATCTTTGATGTAATCGTACGATTTCCTACGTTATTTTTCTCTTCATCTCACTGCCTTCATTGTCATTTGCATATTTATCTTTGTCAAGCCAGATCTAGACAATTTACAACATATTATGTTTTGAGTTTCTTTCTCTTTCTAACTGCATGTCTCTTGTTACTCAGCTTTACTTGTTCTAGTGTCAATGGAGATTTAATGCTCTGGTTCTCGCCTTTTTGGTTTTTACTGTCATTGCCAGTCAATGTTGTTATAGCGTTTATTCGGTGCTGTCTGTTAACTATGCTGTGTGGCTACCTCTTGCCATCCCCTCTATCTCGGTTAATACATGCAATATATTGTAAGTAACCACGCCATATTTTTATTGATGAGCAGATCATTTTATTTCACAATTTCTAAGAATGCGTCGCTACACCGTTGGCAAGATGACGTTTAACATGGCAGCTGTTATTTATTTTTTTAATTCAACATTTCCAGAAAACACTAAAATTAAAAAAAAAATAATTAAACAAGACGCCGGCCTTGAGACAGAGAGTGTTGTGAGTTCAAATCCCGTCTGAACCAGTTGGGATTTTTTTTAATGATTTCACCCTGCGGTAACCATCCTTTGTCGTAGCAGGGAAACCCGGCTTGAAACATGAATTACTTGTCGACGAAAAAAAATATGAGTACCTCCGAAGACGGAGTTATTTGCCTATACGGCGAGGGACACCTGCGTACACGGCTGCCAGGGAAAAATGGATTAACACGCAAAATTCAGTTCCTAGTCTCTAGTGACTTCGCACTCAAAAAAAGAACGTTTCAATTACATACAACGATCCAGCTTGATTTTGGGTTAAACTATGTTGACACTAAATTCACCGCAATAATATTAGTCACTCTACCTCACAGTAAACATATATTTTTTTGTTAACACAAGTTGAAGAGAGGAACTCAACCACATAATACGCTCAACTATTATTAAATTGAAACAGATTTCGATGGTTGTAAATACGCAGCAGTAAGGGATGCTATGTCCTAACTTCCTGTTAAACATGGCCACTCACTTGCAGGTACAGTAGTTATCGTATGTGTTTGCTGTCAAGCGCCTTTGTTTTAATGTGTGTATTCTTCACTATTTGTAGAATATTTGGTTGGGGCTGGGTGATGCCTAATCAATGCTGAGGCCACTTGAGAATGTGTGATCAGACCGGTTTAAAAAAAAAATATGTATATATTTCTATAAGTTTAAAGTGTCTTTGATGTCTCCTCCGCCATTTCTTTCTTTGTGCTGGTACTGCTATTTTGGAGGCGGTTAGTTAGAAAAGACTATTTTTTATAAAGTTAAACCTCCTTTATGATTCATTGTCTTTTGTGTTTTCATTTATTCATTCTCTATTGTTTCCATTTAACTATAAAATATCAAACTATTCTCTTAAAGTTTCGTGGACCCAGGGTGACATCACCGCGGACCCCTAGGGGCAGGGGGCGGACCGCAATTTGAAAAACGCTGTTCAATACTATCACATTTATGTTGTCTCAATCGATTTGTTTATAAGATATTGCAAATAGAATGTGTTATATACACTAATATACTTACTCCCATCTAGACCAGTTTCGTCTGTATCTAGGAAACAAATATACATATAGATTGTTAATAACACTATCATTTCTTCCATTACATAGTGCGGATCATTAAACTAATCTCCCTCTTCTTACCATAACTCTGAAGACCGATGGGTACACTTCTGATAAACTTAATCAATCCTCGCCATTTCTCATTACCTTTAGTCATTATTTGACTATGTAAAGTTGAAACATTTGATGTTATCGTAAGATTTCCTTCTCTATGTTTACCTCTTCATCTCACCCCATTCATAGTTATTTGCATAGTTATCTTTTTTTCATGCCAGATGTAGAGAATAATATAAACTGTTTCATTTTCGTCTTTTTCTTATGTATCCAACTTTAATTTAGCTTGTACTCATTCTTGTATTCTGTGGCTCTACACAAACATTTTGGTTTTACAATTTTTTTTGTTCTGGTCCACTGGTGGCTTCAACCATTGCCAGTTGTTGCATCGTTTCCTTGACACTGGCACGTCTTACTCTGGGGTTTTTAACCTGTTTTTCTAACTTACCTTCTTTTAATTATATAATAATATATGTATGGTTTATACCTGTATGGTATTATGTTGTGTTTCTTCATATTAGTTTAAAGAATATTACGCACTCCGATTTCTTGTTGTATTACTTGATAACCTTTGTATTTCTGATGCGATTTAAGTATGATATGCTAAAAATATGTTGATATCATTTCTTATCGATAGCTTGTATTTCCATGTGGAGCTCTGCTCTAAGGGTCTATCTTTAGTAAGAGTATAAAAACATTTAAATATTAGACCGATTTATATATAAAACAATTACTTTGCATTTGCCGCGAATGGGTGTAATTATATGAAAAGCATATAATTGCTATTGAAGTGATTCCCTTCTTTTGAAAACGATACGTCATGCTATATATAGAAAAAAACGCGTGTGATATATGATCCATAATATACAACATTAGAACAGCTTTACACTTGTATTACATTCCAAAAAAGTTGTTCTTAATGCATGTCTCTCATAGACACTTGACTTGTTATGACACCTGCCCTTTGTTCAAGATGACAGTAAATTATCAAAAGCCGATCTGTAATGCGAGTTCGCTTAGGCGCATTACATTTTTTACGATACATATTTGCACGAAATTTTGTGATTCAACATGAACAGTAAAATTGTGGAAACATATGTCATGTAAAATTAAACAACGTACATTGTTAAAGAGAGGCATGAGGAAAAGAGAAAATATGCAATGGCAAGAAAAGGGAAGAGGCTAAACCTTCAACGTTAGCCTCAAAATACGTGGATGATAGCTATAAAGCTATAAAGTAATAACAAAAAATGTTTTAGATCTTGAGTATCCATTTATACGACATTAGTTTATATTTCAGCATAGAAGGCTTATTATTTATAAAATAAACATTTGTTGTGCTCTAGTCTCTAACGTTTAACGAAACATTTTCTTTTATCATCACGTTTTATTTTAAATATTAAAAAAAACTATTTTTGCCGAGTTTGTTTGAACTTTTATATTCAGAGACGAAAATTGTATGGATAGCTCCTGATGATGACATATCCCCCACAAGAGGGAAATATTCAAGAAGAGGATATAACAGAGTTAATAATTATGCTTTCTTATTATGTAAATTATATGTAAACTTTTAATTATATTTTAACGGTAGCAAAATAACTAAAAAGTAACGTGTTATTATGTTGGTGGCCTCCTTAGCGAAACAGTTTATTTTACTCTGACGTTGATCTTAACAATTAAATTGAGAACTCTTAAATAATGTGAAATACTTTTTTAAATAAAATTGGATAACAGTTTAAGCAGCGAAAGATAGATATACATACCCGAGCTTGTTTTCCATCCGTAAACTGCGTATAAATTAATATTAAAATAGTTACAGTAACGATAATTATAACAGTTGGAAAAATACAAAAGACATTGAGAAAATAAGTAAACATTTTTGAAGACACATTTCTAAGAAGAATATTTTGTGTACAAATTAATTAATTCGAGACTAGTACAATGATAAGAGAAATGGTCATGCAAACAAAGACATCACCTACAATTAGGAAGAGATATGTCTAAGATGTATTGAGGTGAGACACAAGAAGAACTTCAAACCATGTTCTTTTATGGTAAAGATCAGGATACAGAAATAGAAGAAGACATAGAGGCACTAAAAATAACACGTGTAAGAGAAGCAAATTTGGCAGGCATAGACTCCTTTGATAAGATCGAACATTTCGCCAAGAATAGTTATAGATAGTGAAAATCACTACGAGCCCTACGTGACATCTAGCGGCGCTGGAAGAATCATGATCAAGATCATGAAGAAATATATTTTGTTGACAACAATGTATCGATAGCATCTATTACAATCGTTTTATGTTAACTTCTCCACTAATTTAATCAATTTATGTGAACAATAAACATGAGTATTTTTTATGCATCTAGGATATCCAATTACAATGTATCCCACCTATGGAAAAAAAAAATTAGACGTTGAACCAACTTTAGAGGATCGTAACATAGCCATATATAGCTTGGTCTCATGTAAGGCACCATGACAAGATGGGATCCCTCCCAACCTAACCGAATTCTCTAAAAGTGCTCTATTACATCCTCTGCTCGAGGTACTACCTGAATGCTGGAAACAGAAAATCATTCCTCAAAATGTGAGAGACTCCGTAAGTGTAACTCTCTACACAAATAAAGCAGATTCCTATCAACTACAGAGCAACTACAGATGCATCTCCTTACTCAGAATCATCGGCAAGATATTCCTCAATCATTTTAGATAAAACAAGTAGAGGGATTCAAGTATTTAGGAACAATGTTCACAGAAGATGGAAAACTAGACAGAGAAATTGACATGAGAATTCAAAAAGCAAATGCTGTCACATACCAGCTTTCACCATTGCTAAGACATCCAAACATTTCTATGTCAGCTAAACAACAAATGATAAATAGCATCTTCATACCAACTTTGTGCTATGAAAGTCAAACATGGACCCTTTCTAAATCACATTTAAGAAAGATCAATACATGTGAGATGCGTTGCTTGAGAAAAGTAACAAACAACACAAGAAGAGATAGAATACCAAATGAAACCATAAGAAAAATAGTAGGAACAAAACCCTGCCAAGAATATATAGAACAACAACAACTTAAATGGTTTGGTCCACCTGATCAGAATGAATCCTCACCAATCACTATCAAGGAAGTTCTTCTCGAGAATGCATGGAAAAAGACCAATAGGAAGGTATCAGTGAAAAGTGGAAAAGAAGAAGAAGATTTTAGATAAGTTACAGAAACTCGCTGAGCGCGTATATTCTGAATCGCAAATGCGGCTTTAGATCTGTAAGATCAACTGCAGACATGGTTTTCTCTTTACTCTTGCCTCAAGAAAACTCAGAGAGCAGAAAACGCCTTTCTTCATCGCCTTTATCTAACTTACGAAGGCCTTTGACCTAGTCAGCATGGACACTCTCTTCAGAATACTATCTAAACTAGACCCGTCCACGTATACTGATAACGCTAGTTAAATCGTTTCATGAGGACATGAGGGGAATCATTCAATACAACACACCACAACCTTTCAACACACCCAGTGGTGTCGAGCAAGGATGCGTTCTTGCTCTGATCCAATTTGAAATCTTCTTCGTTGTTCTGGTGATTCGTGCATTCTCAATTGTGAACGAAGGAATATATCGTAATACTGGATCTGAAATTCGGTTGTTAAATTTAGCAAGATTAAAAGAAAAGTCCAAAATCCGAAGTATCTTTATTATAGACCTGTTAATTGCTGACAACACTGTACTTCTAACGCAAGGTAAAAAATAACTCCAGTGCTTGATACATCGTTTTCCGCATGCCTGGAAAGGCTTCGGCCTAAATAAGTTTGCAGAAAATTAATATGCTCGATCAGGACGTCGAAGCAGTTATCGACCACTGCAAACGTCATTGTGTGCAGCAGTATAAATACCTCGGGCCCATCATCAAGGACGAACTATGTTTAGACATGGAAATTGTTACCCACAATGATAAAGCTGCTATCACCTTCGCTCATCTTTCTAGATATGTTGGCTAAACAACAGCCTGTCAACTAAAACAAAGGCGGTAGTTTACAACGCCTGCATCATCAGTATCAATCTGTATGACAGCGAATCATGGATAACATATGGAAAACAGGAGAGAAGGCTGCATTCATATCATATGCTATGTCAGCGCCGTACACCTGGTATCACCTGGAAGGGCAAATTGAAAAACATTGAGTTCAGTAGCGTACGCTGCTCTAACAGAGTATGTCGCGCTGGCTTGGCCACTTACATTGTGTGAATGATGGTCGCCAAAAGGCCAAAAGATATACTCTACGGACAACTAGCATGTGTCAAAAGAATTATGAGATGGGGGGGGGGGCGAAAAACACAGATTTATAGACATGTGTAAACGTAACATAAAGACTGTGAATGGAAACCCTGCAGTCTGGGAAGATATATCTGCAAATAACAGTCTTAGGAAACACACTCCATCTCAATCAAGAAAGCAGACAGATTCATAGAAACATAGAATACGCTGCGAAAGAAAAGTAAAAGAAATTCTAGGAGCGCCGTAGTTAACACAATCTATAGCCAACTATGGCTGACGGAGGCTACTATATCCAATGTATGCATATAAACGTCACGGTGTTTCGCTTGTTCGTATTCTTATTAAGCTAGTTGAACCAATGATTGGATGAAATGAATTATGTGTTCATGCATGTGGCGAACGAACAACTATTAACATCTACACTGTTTTAAATATTAATTATAAATACTTAAAGTCATATGCACATGAAAAACAAGTATATTAAATGTATATTAAATTATTAAGTATAAGTATTCATCATTATGTGCAATACCGGTTGGCGTAGGTGATCAGTCCCCCCACAATCTTCTATCTACAGTGCATCGTATCAGTTCTCTTGTTGACTGTTTTCCATGCCATGACACCAAGCTATCCAGTATTTTCTCTCTTTGTCTCCCGCGATCTCTCTTTCCTTTTATTTTGCCAGTTGTAACCATGTATTCCAACTTTCCTCTTCTCGTGATGTGCCCACAAAATGTTGATTGCTTCTTTCTGATGTTTTTTAAGAGCTCCCTTTTTGTGTTGGTCTCTTTGTGAACTTCCTCATTGGTCTTTTTAGCTGTCCAGGGAACTTTCAGCATTCTTCTGAGAAATCCCATCTCTGTGGCCGCTAATCGTCTTTTCATGTGTTTGTCTAATGTCCATGATTCGCTTCCATAGGTCAGAATTGGTTCTAAATATCACCGATGAACTCTCTTTCTCTATTTTATTGACATAGATTTGTCCCATAAGATATTTTTCATTTTCTGATATGCTATTTTGGCCTCAGCTATTCTGCTTTTTATTTATGTGGTGCATCTCCCATCTGATGTTATTATTGTGCCCAAGTATTTGAGCGTTGCACTTGTTTCAGATTTGTCTCGTTTATTTTTATGCTGCTTGATGGTGGTGATTGTTTCTTCGATATAACCATTACTTCTGTTTTCTTACTATTCAGACTGAGACCTATCTTGTTGTTTTCTTTTACTATTATGTCTATCATTTCTTGTACTTCATTCTCTGTCTCTACTATTAAGACTGTCATCCGCATATCGCAAATGTATTTATGTTGTGACCGTTGACTTCAATTCCTTTTTTTTCTATTTATTTCTTAATGTATTTGCTGTAAAGTGAAAACAAATCCGGTGACAGAGCACAGCCTTGTCTGACTCATTGTTTTATGTATTGGAATTGTCCTGTTTGGTTGTTAATTCGTATAGCTGCTGTATGTTGCGAGTACATATTTTTTATGATTCACTGATGAATGCATTCTAAGCAATGTGTGAACTATTTAATATAGGAAGTATCAATTGTGCAACATATTTAAAAAAAAAAACGTTATTAAAAAAGGATATGCTAATTATTATTAAGTAAAGAGCAGTCGGTAAGAACACAATGATACGATTAATTTCAATTAATTATTATTATTTTTTTTTTAACATCCATAAATATATGTCTACAAGTTATAGCTGTGTGTTCACTAGAGCAAAAGAATTAAACATAAAAAATTAGTCACATATTACAGTGTGTATAATTAAGGTACTAATGACTCTATTGTCCAATGACAGTTGATATATCGATTGGTGATGTTGTCACAATGACACCCCACATTCCCAGGTGAAAAATTGACCGCGTTCATTTTCACAATATAAAATATAGAACAATATATGCATGTTTAGGAGTTACAATGGGAAGAATATTGAGCAGACAGGGTCACTGATTTCTTAACTCTTTCCGTACGGAAGCTTTTTATCGACGCAAGAGAAGAGATTTCAGAGATAAAATTGTTCATGGTTTAAAGAATCAATCTATATATTTATATGTATCTAACATATAACATATTATAAATGAATATTTGGATAATTGAACTAGGTATTATATTTCACCAATACCAAGATGATACAAGACATGTACAATGAATATGTTTTGATGGATTTCACACTAATAAAATTGAGAGTGACGCATTGTGCGGCGAAGCGTACGGAAAGGGTTAATTATCGTGACATTTAATGGATGATGCCAACCAGAAAGATCGGAATTATATCTTTGTACTGCATTAAATACTTTGCACAAACATGAGCGTGAGGCAGTCAGTAACTCAAGGGTCATTGTTTTAATCATTATATCACTATTAGTGTAACATAGCTGTTACGATTCTCCAATTTTGTGGCGGCTCTTGAATCATATTAATATGATACAGTGGATTGTGATAGATGGTGAAAGACAAGAAGGGGCTTTGAAACAACATGTTAACTTGCATGGATCTGACCTAAAGGTGTAGTTAACACAGCCTCTGGAAACCACGACGCATCCCCCCTCTGTCCATTTAACGTGAAAGCGAACGATGAAGGTGTGTAATGGTTGCCGAAGAAAGTGTATCGCCTTCGATACCCGAAAGTGATTTAAATTGCATGCAGCATTAGAAATGTTTTAACAGAAACTTGTAAAAAACACAAATAACATTTATGTCCACTCATTAATAGACGTATGAGAAATGCATCCTTAATGACCACACTTTGTCTGTGCCGCCGCTGATACACTGAAATCACGCATTTCTTACCAAATATATATCTAGTTAAAGAAAAACTACCGCATGTGGGAATCATTGCCCGTCCTTCCTGGTATAATAACAATTACACTTACCCCTCATAAACCGAGACTCCATGTAATAAACAACTAAAAATAATAAGAAAGGTGACTATCTATACCATATATCTGCATACTGATGACAATTTTATTAAGAAACAAAATTATTTTCGAAGTTACCTGTAGAGATACCTCTGTCTGGAGATAAACGATATTCTACTATAGTGGAAACACTTATTATTGAAATCTGTTTCTTGTATCCGTAAAATAGCAACTCAAACTATAATACGCGTACATTTGATTAATTTGAGGTTAAAGTGTTTGTCTTCCCTAACAGAAAGTGACTGACACAATTAATGCAGACGATTTTTTTTTTCTGCACAGCGACACCTAGTGACTAGTGAGATCAAATGTGATGCAATGGACACCGTCCTAGTATAGTGATGTGTGCGATAATAAATCACAATTATGTCATTTTTGATGTGATTTGTGCAACTGCGACTTCACAAAAAAATACATTCCTATTTATTTTATCTTTGCTTATTTAATTAGTATTTACTCACTAAATTGCATTCTAAATTCGCATATTCTTACCAGGTTACTTGTTAAACATTATTTATTTGCTAAATTACCATTTAATTACAAAATTATAATGTACATATCACAATAATGAACAACACGACAGATGGGGTTTATTTCATGTATGACATGCCTGGTCCAACAGTTGACACAGGTTATGGCTTACCACAGGAAACTAGAAGGACTAGCATGACGCACCCACTGGTTACCGCTCTCATCTTCATTGTTGATCGCTGCTGGCAAAAATGTGAAAAAAGAAATGGAAATATTTCAAAATTCGACATTAAACTCCGCCCTTAGTAGGGCATACCGATAATCATGGATCTTTGAGAATGATGCTTCAGTTGATTTCCTGATGTGTATCTTGCTAGGACATACAATATACATGTTCCTTCTTTAATGAAAGTAATTAGAATAAATTACAACTTTAAAGTAAAACAAAAAAACGATATTGCTTACAAATTGAATAGTCTATCTATTGACCTTTCGAGCCGTAGCCGCCCATTGGGCGAAGACCCAGATACTCTTTCTCTTATATAGATTGTTATTCTAGCAGTTCTCAATCCTTCTAAAGATATTTTTATCAAATCTCGCCATTTATCTCTGTTCTGTGCAAGCAACTCTATCTCATTGAAGGAGCCGATTCATGCTGCTCTTGCCTCTCTGATCAATGTTCTTCTCAGTGTCTCTCTGTGTCGGCTTGAAAATGGAATAGTGCATCCTGGAAATTCTCATATTTGCCAGTATTAGGTTTTTTTCGTTACAAACATTACCTACTTTAATACCATTCATACGTATATATATTAATTTTAATTGACAATTGTATATTTTTCATGTGGGAAAACAAACTGAAATCAATTCCATAAAATATCAAATTTTGACGGCCTCGGTTGCCTAGTTGGGAAAACTACCCGACTAGGTTACCGACGCTCGGATAACCCGTGTTCTGTTCCTGCTGGAAGCAGTTTGTGAATTGTACTTGTTGTTGGAACAAAGAAAAATACCACCCCCCCCCCCCCCCGCGTCGACCCAAACGGTGGCATAAATGGGTACCAGAGTATCTCTCTGGGAAGGTAAGGAATGCCGCCTCGCATCGCGAGTTTCGATGCTTAAAGCGTTACCATCCAGAAGTATCTGAATATTCTGGATAGGCGGCCGAGCACATGTGGATGAAAACTAGCGCGATAAGACGCCTGTTCAAGCCTCTTACTTTACCGTTACCTTAAAAATGGTAAGAATCAGTGGAATACGCTAGACACAGAACATCCGTCAATGAACGATGCACCGTTTACCAAATTAAAACTACAATTTCACTTTGAGATTAAAGCAGACATATGTGGCTAGCAAATAGTAACAAGTAACAGCTTAGAACAAGACACTAACATCTGTTACAATGAGTGAGAAAAGACGAATAAATAACGATCAGATTAGGGGATTTGAGTGGAAATGTGGGAACAGCTAAAATGCGAATTGTTGTTGGAGGATATGGCTTACGTGAGACTAATGACAGAAGGGATGGCTGTGCATGGGCACATGCAATGATTATACCTAAAGACTGGAAAGAAGGTTATATGATCAAACTACCAAAGAAAGGAAGTTTGCAGGAGTGCACAAATTATAGGGGAATTATTCTATCAGTGCCAGGAAAAATAATAAGCAGAATCATTCTGGAGAGACTAAAAGAGGCCGTAGAGAAACATTTGAGAGATGAACAAACAGGTTTTAAGAAAAACAGATCATGTGCTGTCCTTTTGAACAAAGTTTAGAACTAAAATCCCCACTTTATATTGTATTCATAGATTACGAAAAGGCATTTGATAGTTTAGACAGAAGAATGCTTTGGAAGTTGCTGAGTCATTACGGAATCCCCATAACGTTTATTAACCTGATAAAAACAATGTATGAAGGAACGAAATGTAGTGTGGTACATGAAAGACAGATTACAGAAGCATTTGAAATAAGAACAGGAGTAAGGCAGGGATGCCTTCTGTCTCCATTTCTCTTTCTACTGGCCATAGATTGGATTGTGAAAATAACTTAAAACAACAGAAATTGAATCCAGTGGTCACTAACCAAACAAATTGATGATTTAAAGGAGCCTAAAAAGATTCATTTAAATCATTAACGCGCTATTCTTCTTCAGTCCCTCCTTACTTGCCTTTCATCGTCAAGGTGAGATATAATTTGCCTTCGTTTGCTCTTTTGTTCGCCTTTGCTGCTGTTATGTTGCCTCGTGCTTCTAATATTCCTTTGAATATCATATCCATCTTTTTCGTGGTCGACCATTAGGTCTGGTGTTCTTACAACGTTTATTGAAGGCTCGTTGTGTTGTGTTTTCATTACTCTGCTTTGTCACGTGGCCAAACCATTGTATTTGTTGTTTCTTTATATATTCTTTGGCGGCGGCTATTCCTAGCTTTATTTCTCCGATCTTGATTTCTGATCTTATTTCTCATACTGTATCATGTCATTCGTCTGACACTTGCCATCTCAGTAGAGGTTATTTTTCTTCCTTATAGTTCTTGCATCTAGGAATAAAACGCTATGTACGTAACTAAATGATACCTCATAGTGTCATTGGTAAATCAATGTAAACAATTTAAGAAGTATAGGTATAATCTTCAGTCCGATTAGAAGTAAGTTATGGACAAATTGGCAGGAAGTAATTACAAATTAAATGTATAGATCACAGAGTGAAGCTAAACCAGAATAAGTGATGTGGTAAAATGTGAAGATCAATAAATCGTATTGAATGAGCAACCTACGGATCTTAAATTGGTAGTTTCAGCAACGAGAGAAGCAGTTTGTTCAAAATAGATTTAACAGACTATACTGACATTTACTGATTGTTTACATAGACTTCCATTCCAGATGAAAAATCTCACGTTTATTTCTTGAATAAATTAAAAGTGATATAAATGCTTTAATTACATTTAGGAATAGATCATAATATGCGAGCTATTGTCATCCGTTAATGCCAGTACTAGACACAGATGACAATCCATGATAACAAATAACATACTTACTAGGGATATAGTTTGAAGACAGCTTGATAATTATGTGTCTTATTGAAGCCAATATCACGGTGTACAATTCTTATTTATATCCAGCTTGTTTTGATACAAAAGCGAAATATACGGGCCTATGTAGCTTTGCTTTCAACAAACATCAAACATTCAAACATGATTATACTAATAGCACCTAGTGAGCCATGCTTTTTCACAGCTTTCTGGATCATTTGCATATTTCTGTGGGGGAAAAGTACAAACCTGTTATAGGTGATTGGACCTGTTAAAATGATAAACGCATTACATTTTTGTTCAAGTTAATTATTTCCAAAACAAATTTCCAAAGCGATTAATTGTAATTCTTGAAGTGTGCATTGGCAGATGAGGGGCATAAATTAATTTGTTTTATCTCTTTTTGCACCTGACTGTACTTCCCTCGTCGTGTTGTCGAATTTTAAATAGGTTATGTAGCCGCCATATCGAAATGATTAGTGCACTCGCTTGCCTACTCGATGGAAAACTGTTATTGTCCATCAGTGGCAATTATTTTCCGACTGACATAGTACCGGGATTGCTCACCTTTTGAGAATAGTCTCACTAAATGTTATCTTGGAAACGCTATATGTTATTGAGTTATTTGCGGGTCATCATCATTGCACTACGAATATGTCCATGTCAGATCCTCTCCTCAGTAAGTCTCGCAATGTCCAGCGACTGACGACTCCAGTTCTGTGTTGGTTAATAAGTCTTCTTACACGCCCACTAACTTTCTCATTTTTTGCTGTGCCCATCTTAACTCCCATCTCCATCAACCAAAGAAGTGACGTGGATTTGTGTTTGTCGAAGTCCTGTGCTCTTCCCACAGTTCGATGTCCGCTCGATCCATTAATTGACCGTCCTCAA